>CAWUDS030001745.1:0-25974 GCA_963859935.3 Lathyrus sativus | reverse complement strand
AATCATAAACCGATATCTAAACAAAAACTTTACTACATATTGAATCCAATCCTACTTAAAATAAAATATAAAAAAACAAACGTAAACAAAATAACTCCAAACGCAACAACAATATTATGCCAGAAACATTCAACACTGTGTCGATATTCACAATGATGTGTCAAATTCAAATGTCATCGATTCACACTATCGAGTTGAGTAAAATGAATCCCGACCTAAATCCATATCGGAACCAGTGGACGGATCCACAACAACAGCGAATATGCGCACACACCATGAATGCTTTAGATTAACAACTTAATATAACATTCAAAAAAATGCAGTTTATTACAAACCAGATAGCAGAAGATAATCTCGACGCGGAAGCGGATCACAACAGAAGAATAAGTCAACACTATTAACGCCAAACAAATCAAAACTGAGCCTGATTTAGATTATTACTGAGCTCGTGATGTTTCTGTTAGACATGAGTAAACCACATTGTTGATGTTATTGCGGTGTTACTAGGGACAAGTGTGAACGAGACTGGATGAACATCCTGAAGCGGATCCATGAGTGGTTGTTGCCAAACCTGTTTCCCACGGATCTACAACTTGTTGCTTTCCACCATCAACACTTAGAGACAAAAACATAATACATGTCTGAGTCGAACATCAAGAATATTTGAGCTCAGGTATCACTTGGACTATCGAGTGTTGTTGCGATTCGAATTTAATGAGTTTACCGCGGTAAAATTCATGTAGTGGTCGTGGAGAGTTGGTCAGCGTTTGTAAAATAACGGAGTTGCTAGTGGTGGCTGAATCGTGCGGATTTACGGAGAAGGGGGGTGAGACGTCTGAGTAAGTTTAATGGAAGGAGAAGGTAAAATGAAGGTGATGATGGGATTTTGATGATTGTTTAAAAAGGGATACGAAGGGTGGAAGAGAGTGTGGCGGCCGAAAATTTGAGGTTTGTGAGAAAACGAAGGGTTTGTGAAAATGGCGGAGGGTTTGATGTTGGTGAGGAAGGAGAAGAATTTAGGTTTTTTCGGTTGGGAGAAAGGAGAAGAAAGGTGGGTGTGGCGGCGACTGATGACGAAGGGAGATGAAGAGAGGACTTGTAAGGGTTTGGCGGCTGTTGGGAAGAAGAAGATGAAATTAGGTTTTTGATCTGAATGTGAACAGTTCCCCAAACCCCTTTTTATCTCAATTTTGACCTAATTCCTCTCTTCACTCCCCGTGTTTCGTTTTCTCTTTTTTTTTTCTTCCTAAGATGAGAGCGCTAAGTCAGGTTTTAAAGGAAAGTAGGTCAAAAACTAGTGCCTGCAAGCTTAAATTCAAAAAATTTTAATCGTTAATTTTTCCGTATATTCGAGACACAATTTAGCCAGTCCGTCTGCACATCCAAGAAATTTGTTCTGGCTAATCCTTTTGTGAATTATTCATGGTAAAATGCACGTTATGTTGTACAAAATTTCACACCGCACCGCACACATGCTTGTCTTGATAACCTGGCCCGATTCTTGATTCAATCCTGTAAGACCTGGGCTTAAACAACAGAGAACAAAAAGTATAAATTTTCAGAGGCAATGGTAGATGACATGAATAATAGATATGATACTCAAATGATGAAAATGCTATGATATGTACAACTGGCAATTTAGGGTGTAATAGTGTGGAAAGTCCTAAATATCCACCTAACCACCCTGGAAATGGTAGGCGGACACGAACTTGCGGCAGAGGCTGCCGATAGAAGACTTTCTAAGTTCTACCTTCCTTTCTTACCTTAGTCTGTTGCATTGGGGACAATGCTCGATTTAAGTGTGGGGGAGGAAGATTTATTACTTTTATTTACTATTTTCCCTCTTATTTACTATTTTCTAGGTAGATTTTAAAATTTCGATCTTCTGCTTAATCTTTTTGTTTAGTGTTAATAAAATAAAATTCATGTATTGTCGAGTCATTATACATAGTTTTCATCATTTGTCATATTCTCCCAAATTCTTGAGCCATAACAAAATTTTTAATTTCGGTTTAAAGCATGACACAGACCTAGAAAGTATATTGCTCGATTTAGACTGAGTTATTTAGACCTAGTTATTTTTAAAAAGTATTTTTAAATACAAATGAGAGAGCGAGAGCCTTCATTCTGATTTGAGAGTATAGTTTAAGTCAAAAAACATGAGAGTGTGAGATAAAGTCTTTTAAATGAGTATTTTCTACAGAATAACATTTTTACCTTTTAAACTAAACGCCCATGAATGACTGAATCCCCGATGATTGACAGAATTATATACCGATATTCCGCATTATCTTGATTTAAATTTTATTTCAATTTACACTTATTTTCTTACTTGTATATCAACTTAGAAATCCATTAGCCTTAGATTTACATAGTAGCATTAGATAATGGTAGATTGATTCTTGGTCCTTTTGGTTCGATAATCTTTAAAACTACGCGATCTGACTGTGCACTTGCAGTCACGAATTATTTAGACATACTAAGTCGCGATCAGAAGCCGAGTGGGTCAGGGAAAGGTTCGATCAGTTAAACCTCATTGAAGAAAACCGAATGGCTGCCATGTGCCACAACCATCTCTATTAGAAAAGGATCAAAAGAGCCTTTGATAAGAAGGTCTGTATTCGAGAGTTCCGAGAGGGAGAACTCGTGTTCAGGAGGATATTTACAACTCATAAAGACATGCGTGGGAAGTGTATGCCCAATTATGATGGCATCTTTATTGTGAATACAACCTTCTCTAGAGGTTTTCTCATCCTCACAATAATGGATGGAGAACAACTCGCTCACCCCGTGAACTCTGATGCAGTCAGAAAGTATTATGCTTAAAACCCGATGAGTCGAAAACCCGCAAGGGCGGCTTAGAAAAAAATGGGTATCCCGATGGATCATAACCTATAAAGGAGATCCAGGCAAAAATTAGGGATGAAACAAAAAAGATAGCTCGCTAAGTCGAAAACCCGCAAGGGCGGCTTAGGAAAATTGAGCGTCTTGATGAATCGAAAACTCGAAAGGGCAGTTCAGGCAAAAGTTAGGGACAAAAGCATCTCGCTGCATCAAAGGTTATTACCACTGCTGAAGATTTCCAAGGAAATCTACTTCCACCACTCTTGTCAGAGGCGAAGATCTAGGGAATTCTTAGATGGAAAGGCAGGATAGTCACTGGATTTGATGTACCTTTTTCCCTTTTTGCCATTTTTGAATTGTAATTGTTCCATAGAGTTTTGTCGTTCACAAGCTACCATTCATAAATAAAATCAATTTGGACCATTCAAAAATCTGTGATTTACTGTGTTCTTTACGTTTCTTTGTTATGCAAAACATCACTTATTTGTTAATAATGATTTTTGAAAGCAAGTTTTGAATCAAAAAATGATTTTAAAAGAAAACTAAAATAGAACAAGTAGTTACTTTGGTATGGAAGATATCAAGGGAAATTAGTTTGTTTCTCAGGAAGCCTAAAAGCAACCAAGATCTTGATATTGCCACCTCAAGCAATGCTAGCCCTGCCAAAGAACAATTTCTCTGGTACCCCTCACCTGATGGACGTTTTGAAGACCCATTCTCAGAAGAATACTTTGACTCTCCGAAGAGGTTTGTACTATTATCTGGCTTGCCTAAGCCTTATCTTGTCCCCAATGAAGTGAATGGGTTTGACCACTGTGTGTTGTCAAGGACGCCTTGGTTCCCTGGTTTCAGTGTGACACCTTGTTTCCCCTAGAGAAGTAGATTGTGAGCTATCTTCCTCTTTGAGTCTGCTATTTTTGTGTCTCTTGTTAAAGTCGGTTCTTGCGCGTCTTTGAGCATTTGCATCATATCACAGCATATGCATTTAGCATATCTTTTTGGGTTGCGTTTGCTTGGCTGTTGCTTTCGTTTCTAAGTCCAGTTGTAACTGGAAATCTTTCGCGTTTGTTGTTCGCCCTTATCTCCCTCAGAGTCGCCTAGCTCTCTTTTTGAGATCTTTGGCTGTGACCAAATCTTTCTAGGTCAATTGTTACTGACATCTATCAGGTTTTGGTTGGTACCAATTTCCCTTGAAGTCTAGTTGTTATTAGCTCCCCATTGATTTTGCATGTCTGGTCGTCACCAGATTCTCCTGTGTAGTCTAGCTGTAACTAGCAATCTCCAGCAGAAAATCTAAGTATCATTGATGCTTGTTGTCTGGTAGTTACCAATTTACCTTGTGAGGTTAGTTGTTACTATTTCCTCAAGTCATTTTTTGCTATCTAGTGATTACCAGTTTTTTCCCCATGAAGTTTAGCCGTTGCTAGCTCTCTTGAAAGTCCAGTAATGTTTTGAATGGAATTGTTTAAATCCAATTGTTATTGGTTTCGCCAATTTGGTTGTTACGATATCCGCCTTGAAAGTCTGGTAATGTTTTGAATGGCATTGTTTAAAGTCCAATTGTTATTGGCATCTCTGTTTTGGTCGTCACCAATCCCAGAAAGCCCGGTAATTACTGGCATTACTTGAGCTCAAAGATTGTTGGTAGTGGAATATTTGGTTGTTACCAATCCACTCTTTTTTTCTAAAATTTATTCGTTACTAGCATCATCTAAAGCTCGGGTGGTTATTGCCAATGTTCACATAATCCATTGCTCTTAGGATGGTTGGTTGTTACCTACATCCCCAGTGAATCTCAGGATGGTTGTTTGTTACCAGAATCCCGAGTGCCTCTTTAGGATATTTGGTTGTCACCAATATCCCTAGTCGGTCTGTTTGTTTCTCCGGCCATTTTCTGAAGATCCCATTCGAACTCTTCGCTGTAAGGAAATTCTCTGCTTTGGTTTGGTCCCTCGTGGAGTCTTGTTTTGTCCTGAAGTTTCCTCTTGCTAGAGGTCACCTTTCAGTTTTAGCCTGGCCCTCAGTAGAGCTTATGCCCTTCTGGATCTCCCCAATGGAGTTTTTTCTGCCCCATTCGGAAGAGTTCTTTCCTCTAGAGTGTCACACTGGTCATGTTTGAACCTTGTGCCTTTCCCAGTGAGTTGTTACTCATTTTGTCAACTTTCTTTCTTGTTTTCTTTGGTCGTCTGCATTTGTGCATTTCTCATTATAAAGCATTATTGTAGAGTTCATAACATGTCAGCACTTGCGTAGTTTTGTCGTCCTTAGCATATCATTGCATCTAAGGGAAAAATTTTCAGTTTGCTATACTTAAATACCTTTCACCATGATTTTATAGAGATTGTCATCTCTCATACATCCGGTAAATCTATTTAAATTGGGGCAACTGTCATACCCTAAAATTTTACCCCTAGATTCCATTACCATTCTAGGAGCATCAAGCATTGTTTCCTAACCCTAACCTTGTTTCAGGTTTGTTGTTGTTAAGATTCATCTGAATTAGGGTTTTGCACCATTGGAATTAATAAAGTTATTGCTTGATCAGTCAATGTTTTGGATTGGTCATCATCAAATCAAGTTTCCCTACACTCAAGAAGCTCCTATTCAACAAGAATCAAGTGCTAATTTATCTCACTATAAGTCAATTGAAGCCCAATTTCAGCTGGCCCCAAATTAGGGTTTTGTCAGGAAAAGTTAACTATGCCTTTGACTTTTGATCCAAGCATGATCCCAAGCATTGGGAAATGATTCAACATATTCATATAAATCATTGAAGCCTATCTAGGGTGTTTGAGAAGTCTCAAGATTCAAATTCATTGAAGATCACACAGTTGAATTCACCCGATACAAATTTCATCTAACAAAGTCAACTCTTTGACATTTAGGGTTTTTGGTTCAAATTGAAGCTTCCATGCCAAATTTCATCAAAATACGTTTAATCAGTAGTTTGATTATGAATAAATCAAGAATTGAGAGGTTTCTTTCAAAAAAAAGAAAACTTGGATGACTTGAAATTTTTCTAAGTGTTGGAAGAAACCCTAATTTTGGTACCAACTTTGAAAAGCCATAACTTTCAATCCACATATCCATTTTTTGAGTTCCAAAGATAAATTTAAAGATCTCCTCATGTACTACAAAAGTGTACTAGTGACCTATGAGCAAAAGATGCTTAGATTTTGAGTTATGAAGCTTCAAAGTTTAGAAGAATCTTGAAACACTTAGAAATTTTTCAAGACAACTTTGTTACACCAATTTTCAGCCAACTTCAAGGCTTGTTTTCAATATGATCCCTTTGGATTCAATAATTTCACCAAACATGAAAGTTGTAGAGCATGTTTAGGACTTTTTAAAAAGTACAAGAACTCATCCATACCATTTTTGAGCTATGAGTTTCAAAGAGATAAAGTTAAGGTCCAAAACTTGATTTCTAGGTCATGCCCACATGGATTCACTTTGCAAAACCACTCAAATCTCCAAGGTTTTGTTTGGAGGACCTTGTTACTTATTAATATGGTTTAAATCAGATGAGTACACGTACATTTGGTGCAGTATCCAAGTGGTTGATGCTTTGTTTCAAAGATCTTTCCATTTCTAGCATAAAGGCATGACTTCTATTTTGATAAAGCATGGCTTTTCCCTAAAACCAACATCGAGCCATTCCTTTTGCTCCTCTTTGCACTCCATAGTATAAGAGATCTTCAGAGGCATGCCCTAATCACATCTACTCTTGTACTTGGCACTTGAAACAAGGAAAAGTGATGATCACAAGCAAGTTGGTTTCCAAGTAACTTAGTTAGCAAGAACTTAGATTCTGACCACACTTCATCACCTCCACTCTATCTATAAATAGGACCTCAATACTCACTCAAGGAAAAGGATAAAAACACTACAAACCAGCCTCAAACCACCTTGCATTCTCAGAATCAAGTGCTCTTGCAAAACACCTCTAAGCTTGCAACAACACTTCAAATACACATTCCACTCGTGCCAGACAAAAACAAACATCAAAAACCTTCTCTAAACACTCCATAGACCTTGTTCTAACCATCAAATAAGTTCTGAAATACCTCAAACTTTAAACACCATCTTCAAACTCCAGATTGCAAGAAGGCACAAGTTTTGTTCTTAAGTTAATATCCCCACCTTTTGACTTTGTTAAGTCAAGACCTTTAGCACACCTTGTTAAGGATCCTACAACTTAGAGCTTAGATCTAGTGTTTGTTAACTCTATGTGTGTACCATGGTTATGGGTACTCACTTTTCCTCTTTTGACTTTTGTTAAAGTCAAACCCCCCAGTTAGTCTTTCAACTTAGACTTGGAGAGTTTGTTAACTCTATATAAGTATCATTGTCATGGATGCTTATTTCCCTTGAGCCTTGACCATAGTCAAGAGTTATCTCCCTAGTTAGAAGAACTACGGTTTCTCTGATTCCATCCTTGTTAGGATACGTAGGCACGAGATGCGACGTCTTGGAGAGCATACTTAGTGTATATATCCACAGTTCTTTACCTTTAGCACCTTTACCTTAGCACATAATCATTAGCAGATAAATATTAACACAAGCACAACTACCAAACAAGAGGCTCCTATAGAATACTACAGATACTTAGGGTGCTAATACTTTCCCTTAGTATAACCAACCCCCCGGATCTCTTAGCTTCATTGTTATGTAGCGCACTTAGGGTTTTCTTTGATCTTTACCCTTTCCTTTGGATAAATCAAATCTCGGTGGTGAATATTTAAAGATTTGTGGTTCAATTTAATTAATAGCTTGATATCCGGTTCTCACTACAACAGTTATTGTTAGAGTAGGTGGTCCTATTTGCGTTGGAGGGCTGGTTACATCTATAGCCCTTGCATTGGACCTAAGCACAGAGCTGGTTACACTTCAGCCACTCGAGACACCCTTTTTAGATCTAGATGTCTGCCATAGTATACGTCTAATTAATAATAAACCAGATGGTAGGTACTATCTGATGGTTAGTAACAGATGAATAAGAGGAGTTACTTTGCCTTCTGCCGCGCGCACTGATGTGCGAGTGAAAGGAAACTGGACTTATGATCTTAATGCCCATGAGCCTGGTGATAATATTAATGTTCAGGCATATGTGGGTAATGGCACCGATGAGGAGATTGAGCGTATGAAGCACGATGCTCCCGAGACCGACACCCACCCACACACCGCACATGATTTTGTTAACTTTTCTGAGGTACCTCAGTCGGACATCAGTCCCGTGAGGAGTACGACTATATCATTATTAGAACCTCCCTTGACGAAGTCCTATGCGAGCTTAGGCATCAAAATAATATTGACGTCGAGCGTGACCTGTTACTTAGGATCATGCGAACATAGCAAGAGGAGATGATGGTCTCCATCCGTCAGATTCAGGAGCAGCAGGATGACTATGCTGAGCGGACCGAGCATAACATGGCTAACCTCATCGAGCAGATGAATGAATTGTGTATGGAGGTATTAGACATGATGGAGTATATGCAGTATGTACCATACCCTATGTACGATAGAGGCGGTATTGAACTTCACAAAGGCCGAGGCCGACACTAAGCCATCTACCCATGTTTTCACTTTTTACTGCTCTCTAGTTAGTTGTTGTTTATTTTTTCTGTTTGTTCGAGTCATACATGTGCTGTTGAGTCTTATTGTATGATATTCTTTTCACTTATTAGAAAATTCCCTTAGATTTGATCCTCAACGATTTTTGTTTTGTTTTGATTCAGTGGCATGACACTCTGAGAGTATAGGTTGTTTCTCATGTTTAGGCTATGTTAGATAGACTTGGGAAAGTTTTGATAACATCGATGTCGTCCTAACACCCTAAACTTCCTAATTATGTGACATTGATTTGAATAACCATTATGCCGAGACCTTAAGTTCTATGTTTTTAAATTAGTCTCTAAAGTAGTTTATACTAGCAGGAAGCACCGTTCTAATGCACACACTAAGTAAGAAACCAATGCAAATATGTGTATGATCTTAGAATTGAATTGATAATATTTATAGAGAAAAAATAATGAAAGGATATGTTCCCTCTAAGTTAGGTGGTTCTCACCCGACCATTTAGCCCAATGGAACAGACTCTTTAAATTTGAAAGAATCAAGAAAAGAAAAAAAGTATGTGAATTAATAATAAGATCATTAGACACTAACATGTTTACTTATCATGTGTGTGCGAGGATAACAGGCTTAATGTGATTGCGCTAGAATGAAAAGAGGTGAAAAAGAACAAAAAGTGTAGGTTGAGTTATAATGGCATAACTCAGATTGGTTTGCATAAGGAGGGAGTTTTCGTCCATAAAAATTGGATATGTGCCATTACGGTATCCTTGGTATAGACGTCTAGTACCTATTTATATAGCACTAACATAGCAACCTCTTACTTTTTAGAGTCGTAGTCGTTCCTAAGTCTCATAAGCTGCACTTATTTGTTTAATGTATTGGTTGATTGCTTGAGGACAAGCAATGGTCTAAGTGTGAGGGAGTTTGATAACGTGAAAATGTATCGTGTTTTTAGGCTCATAACACATGTTATTCGCTGTTGTTTTACTTTGTTTTATTGCTTTTACATTGTGTCTTGTTTGTTTTGCAGATTTTAATACGTATCGGGACAAAACTCGTGAAGAATTCGAAAAGGGAGCAAAAAAGCAGAAAAAATGGCCTTTCTGGTGCATGGCGTTCGCCATTACCTCAAAGGCATCTACAATGTACCATGTCCACATCATTTAATGAACCACACAATAACATTCTCCACTGTCCTAATTTTGTTCGTCATTCTTATGTAGAACCAAAAAAACGTGGAGTCGGTTTAGACTCCCTCTCCCCACTTCCCTTTTTCTCCTCAACTTCCCTACATTTGGGGAGTTACCTGGCACATTGTTACTCTATATTGAAGGTGTGAGAAAATACAAGAAAGGGGGGTTTAAATTGGGTTTTCAAAAATTAAAGCTTTTTGTGAAACTCAAACAAAGATCACAAATAAACTAACAAGAGAGAAAGACACACGATATATCCTGGTTTACTTGAAAACTATCAAGCTAATCCAGTCCACCCACTAAGGTGATTTTGCCTTTATACAAAAAGACTTAGTCCACTACAATCAACTGATTACACTGCACTAGCAACTACTGGTGACTAACAACACAGACAAGCGTCTCTTCTTAAGAATTCTGAACCAACTGGTCCTTTAAGGAATCACAATCTGCACTAGCAATCGCTGGTGACTAACAACAAAGACTAACTGTCTCTTCTTAAGGATTCTGACCTAACTGGTCCCTTAAGGAGTTACAAATAACAGTTTGAACAAAAATGTTTACAATGAATTGCTTCTACACAAGCAAATATAAACACTATTAATAGCTTTAATGTCTTAAAGAAACTTTCACAGTATGAACAATGTTCTTTCTTTGTATTGTGGTGCTTTAATATTGTTGCTTCAGTTCTTCATAGATCATTTAATTCTTGTCATTCATACTTCTTTAATAATCTTTTTTGTTGTATGAATCGTTATATCAATCGTTGTATCATGCTATATTTTTCTTCAGTTGAAGGGAAGATCAGGAATATCCTTTTAGATAGCTGGCAACTTGAAATAATGTCGTCACGCAGGGACAAAAATTATACACAAAAGTTGTCCTTTGTACCACCTAATCAGGGTAGTGGAATGATAGTGGAATGGAACGTTGAAACGTACTATGTACTATTTTCCCTCGTAAATGTTTGAGCTTATCTTCTGTACATCAGAGGCTTATGAATAGAAGAAATAATTGAAGCATGAGTAGAAGAGTTGATCACTGGGTCTTCAGAGTCTTAAAAACTTGTTCACCAGAACCTTATCTTCAGAACTTTAAGCACCCAGTCTTTAGAACCCTTGGTCATTAGAAACTTAAGTCTTCAGAGTCTTCAAAACTTCGTTCAGCAGAACTTTGTCTTCAGAGTCTTCAGCACTTAATCTTCAGAAACTCAAGTCTTCAGAGTTTTCAGAACTTTGTTCAGCAGAACTTTGTCTTCAGACTCTTCAGTACTTAGTCTTTAGAAGATAATGACTTCAGAAGCTAGGAAGCCTTCAGAATTAAAATATCAGAGTCATGCTTATTGGCATAAACCAAGAGAACATTGCAGAGCAACATATTGTCTTCTCAGAATCTTTTTGAATGTGAGTAGATCAGAAGCAGACTTACTTCTTATAGTGTATAAGCGACTTTGGTCAGATCAAAGTGATGTTGCACATGGTCTCTATCAGAGTCAGAGCTTTCTCTACCAGAGTCAGAACCTGTTTGTTAAATCTTCATAAAAACAAACGTTAGAGTACCAAATTGTTCTCATACAAATACTACTTTATTATTATCAAAACTTAGAGATATTTGGCAGAACCAAATGTTGTTTTAACAATCTCCCCCTTTTTATAATGACAAAACCATGTATTTTGATGACATAATTTTGTACAAAGATAATCAATAGGAAATGATAGACCTAAGTTTAGAAATAACTCCCCTTTATGAAGCTCCCCCTGAATCTAAGACTTAAAAAAAATCTTATAAGATTTGGGATTCTAGAGCCTGATTATAAAGTTCTTATCAGATTCAGAAATCAAAGCCTGATTATATGCCTGAGCCTGATTGGTCTTATAAGATCTTGTTAGATTCAAAATAACAACGCCTAATTACATACTAGAGCCTGATTACCAATATGTCAATTTGTTCCTAAAAAACATTCTAAGAAAAATTGTTCAATTAAAAAGTTAGAATGTCAGAGCTATGATTTAGAGACAAGGTATTCTTATCAAAATAATTTTCCATTAATGTACTCCCCCTTATTGTTATAATAAAAAAGGTAAATAAGAACAAAATAAGATAAACACAAAAAGACAAAGGAAACTAAGGGGTGGCCTAAGGAGTGTCTAAGGTTGAGGAGGAGGAGGGAGCCTCTGAAGGATCTGAGCAAGTGCATTCTGAATGTTGTAAGTGAGTTCATCTTGCTTGTCCATCCTCATTCTGAACAACTCTTGCTCCTCCTGAATTCTTTCCAAAGTTTTTAGTACTGGATCAGAAGTAGAGTTTTCAACAGCTCTCAGGATATCTTTTTGATTTTTCAGTGCAACTTCCTTCTTAGCTTGATCTTGAGCTTCCTTAGCTAACCTTTCAGCTTCTTTGTTAAGAGCTTCCTTGGCCAATCTCTCATCTAGTTTCCTTTCAGCAGCTAGCTTTGATTTAGCTTCCCTCTTAGCTTTCAATCTCTTTTGAGCTTGTTGGACAAAATAGTCTTTTGTCTGAACGGAGAGATTTTGAATCTTCTGAAATTCTTCTGACATCCACTGATTGAATTGATCCCAGGGAGAACCAAAAGCAGAGGGGTCTTCGCTTGAATTTGATTCATCAGAGAGTGTCTTGAATTTCATAACTACAATCTCCTTAAAAGCATAAATAACTTCATCTAGGTTAGGAGGGGGAAGGCCAGAAGGTTCATTCTCAGGTAATGGTTGGGTTTCTTCAGCAGAATGACCCATATTGGTGATATCATTATTTTAAGGATTTGATTTTGGTGAAGAAGGTTCAGAATTGTTGATATAGTTTTTGGAATTATTTATGGAGAGGATAATGATGGAGAGATGGTGGAAATTGGTTGTTAAGATATGGTGGAAGTTATTAGTAAGAAAATGGTGGGAGTTGGTTGAGTTGAAATGGTTTGGAATAACGGTAGTGGAATTTGTGTAGAGGGTGGAATTATTTGAGTTTGTGGTTCAGAAGTAGGTATGGATGAGGTGGTGACGATTGTTGAGAAAGTTGGAGCAAGGTTTTTAAACTCGCGAGTCTACTCAGACTCGTAAAGGGTCTGTATACTCGAATCACTGACTCGACTCATAAACTCATACGAGTCTATGAAAAATTAAAAACGACTTTCAAAAACTTGTTTGTGACACATACATGACACACACATATATTTTTAAACTTGTAAATGCCTCATATATGATACAAAAATATATAATAGAATATCAATTAGCATCAAAATTTAAATTTTATACTCCATAACAATTTTTTTAACAAAGAAACTCAATAATAAAACAAACAAAATAACAAAGCATGTATTTAAAGACTCAAAGTACTAATTTCTTCTTAATTGGGTACTACATAAAGCACACACACATATATATATATATATATATATATATATATATATATATATATATATATATATATATATATATATATATATATATATATATATATATATATATATATATATATATATATATATATATATATATATATATATATATATATATATATATATATATATATATATATATATATATATATATATATATATATATATATATATATCATAAAACAAATATGCTAATGGCTTTAAACATCCAAAGCTCCAGTAAAATCATCACCACCAATATCATCACCATCATTTTCATCGGTATCTTGAGTATCATCATCAAATTCTACCCTGGATGAAACACCTTCTTCATCATTAACCAAAGTTGGATTGCTTGAAGTTCCACTTCCACCTAATTCAAAATTTTTACCACCACCACCACTTTGCACAACATTTGTAACAACAATATCAATTTCCACAACATTTTTAACTATAACATCATCTTGTTAAACATTAACCTTAGTTTGCACATTTTCTTCATTAGGATCTTCAGTTATCCATTCATCATCTTTACATAAGAGAATATACAAGAGAAACATCCAAGTGAAAGATATAAGAAAATACTTACACAGTGAATATATGGTTTACGAGAACGAACATGAACAAAGCAAAAGACAGAACAAACGCACACGTGTTTATAAAGAGATGAAGGAAGGAAGAAACTTTGCTGAACCATGAGACTATGAAAGAGGCTTTATGACTCCTATACAAACAAAAAATTAAGGGTTTTTTTTTAAAAGTAAAAATAAAATCTTTTGGAATATTTGAGCCTTTTTTGGGTTTACAAAACAAAATGAAAAAAACTTATAGACTCGTAAACTCGCCATAGACTCATAAACTCGCCATAGACTCGCGAGTCTATAAGATTTTATGTGAGTCTACCCGAGTCTATCAAAAAATGATTTTGTGCGTGAGTCTACTCATTTTTGCTTCTTAGACTCGTAAACTCGTACGAGTTTACGAGTCTACCTGCGAGTTTGACAATCATGGTTGGTGGTGATAAAAAAGTGGAGGTGGTGTTGGAAGAGATAAAGATATATTTCTGTTAGTAATAACAGATGTAGTTATAGAAGAATTAGAGAATGCCAATGAAATATTCTTTGTGCTGGCTTCGCCCAGACCTTTCTTTTGCTTCTTTGCAATCTTATCTTGAGGAGTCTTGTTGTTAGGTCTTTTTTTCTTCATCAGATCAGGGGTTTTTCTGGTAGATCTTCAATCCTGAATCCAGATAGATCATATCCTTCAGCTTCTCGCATCTTTATGTATTCCTCTATAGCCTCTGGATCATTAAACTTAGTGAACAGAGGAAACTCGTTGTTTATCATTCTTCTGGACTTCAAACTTTCCAAATATGTAACCATACTTAGTTCAACTCTGATTTCATTGATAATCTGCATCCTCTTCAGATTTTTTCCATTCAGAGGTATTCCAGTTATAATTTCCAACTTCTTTTTGAAATTCAAGTTAGCGAGATGATCAACCATTCCACTTCCAATAAGAATATATGAGATTAGTCTTCCAAGAGGAATGTAGTTTCTAGACTTCTTTGAATCATTTCTGGTTTCTTTTATGGAATCTCTGAGATATCTGAATAGAATAGAAGGAAGGCATATCTTTTCACCTTTCATCAAATAATACAACATGTATTTTTTATCAGTATTGATGAAGTCAAATGAACTAGAAACAGGTCTATGGTAGATGCAACCCAGAATGATTTTGAGTCAGACTCTAAGTTCCTTAGATAAATCCTGACTCTTGAAGGGAGGTTTACCATCAGTTGATTGAGTGAAAATTGCTAGGTTTATCACTTCAGATAAAAATTTTGATTTAGAAATTATCTTGTAGATACATTTTCCACCAGAGTTCTCCATTCCAAGTAAGGTGGCTATGAATTTCTCAGTGATAATGAACTTGTTTCCCAAAACATGTAATATGATGAAGTGTTCATCAGCATCGGCAAATCTCTAGAGTTCCTTGATAAGATTAGGAAAAATGGGACCGTAGAGACAACCGAAGTAGGTTTCCCAACCTTGAGCATTTAGTTCCTTAAACAAGTCTATTGCATTTTCAAGAAAGCTATCAAAATCAACTTACCATTCGCACAGAACTTCCAGTTCTGAAAAAGGAGTAGAAAGATGAATGTGTGGTGGAGGATCCAAAATGTGAACTTCAACAGGTTTCTGAAATATAGATAGTGATTGATGTTGCGATGTTGAAGCAATTTGAGTAGTTGTCATTGAAACCACTGAAGACACTTCAACAAGTTGTGATTGTTGAAAGAAGTCATAGACGCTTTGTTGATGAAAATCCATTGAAGAAGATGATTGATTTTTTCGGAGCACAAAGGGTTTTAGGGTTTCTAAGAAAAAGTGTGGGAAGTGAAAGAGTAGCGTAGTGTGTGATAGTGAGATTGTAAGTATTTATAAAAAAAATTGTGATGATAAAAAGGTGGGAGTAATATGAAATAATTACTTGAAACCTAGTCTCATGAAATCACACCGCTCGAGGTGTCTCTTCAGCAGTAAGATATGATTTAATTTTGGACAAGTGTCATAAGAAAATCATAGCCGTCTGTTCAAAAGAACACGTTTGATGTTCCCTGAGTCAAGAATACCAAGAGGTATCTGACTAGACAAGTTTCTGATTAAAATATCTTTTAACTTATAGAAGTATTGTCAATCAAGAAGAACATTAAATAAAAGAGAAACAATCTTCTTAACGTCAGAATCTTATCTCAGAAGTTTTGGTGACATGACACATCAAAAATTCATCTACTCACTCTAGACACGGTTTTATAAATAAATTTTCCAGAATGAATACGAATCTATCTTCAGCAAGGGGTTTTGTGAAAATATCAGCCCACTGATGATCTGTATCCACAACTTTTAATTGAAAAACACCCTTCTGAACATAGTCACGTAAAAAGTGATGTTTTATTTCAATATGTTTAGCCCTAGAATGAAGATAGGATTTTTGGATAAGCAAATAACAGAAGAATCATCACAGAAGATAAGAATGTTACTCTTATGTATCTGAAAATCTTCTAGTTGATTCTTTATCCAGAGTATCTAAGTGCTGCATAGTGACACTGGGATATATCATGCTTCTACAATTGAAAGTGCAATAGTTGATTTTCTTTTACTAGCCTAGGAGACGAGGTTGTTACCCAGAAACTGACAGTTTCCAGAAGTACTTTTCCTTTCTAATCTGTCTCCAGCATAATTTGCATCACGATAACCAGAAAGCTTGTACTCTGATGTTTTCTTATACATCAAACCAAGGTTATTTGTTCCTTTTAGATACCTTAGGATTCTCTTAACAGCTGTTAAGTGAGTTTCCCTTGGATCTGATTGGAAACGAGCACAAAGACATACACTGAACATAATATATGGACGAGAAGCAGTTAAATACAAAAGAGAGCCTATCATACCATGATAGAGCTTCTGAGAAACCTTTTTACTTACTTCTTCTTTCTCTAGAATGCATGTAGGATGTATAGGATTCTTTGCAAGTTTACTATCTGACATATTAAACTTCTTCAGAAGTTCTCTTACATACTTTCTCTAATGAATGTACGTTCCTTTTGGACGTTGATCAATATGAATTCCCAGAAAGAATATGAGTTCTCCCATTAGACTCATTTCAAATTCAGTCTGCATTAACTTAGAAAATTACTTGCATAAGGAAGTATTAACAGAACCTAATATAATATCATCAACATAAATTTTCACAACCAGAATGTCATTTTTAAAGGTTTTGCAAAAGAGTGTTGTATCCACTTTTCCTCTAGTAAAGTCATTTTCCAAGAGAAAGTTACTTAGGCTTTCATACCAAACTCTGGGAGCCTGTTTCAGACCATATAACGATTTTTTAAGTTTGAAAACGAAATATGGGTTTTTAGAACTTTCAAAACCAAGAGGTTGTTGCACATACACTTCTTCTGAAATATACCCGTTTGAAAATGCACTTTTTACATCCATATGATATAAAGTGATGTCATGATTAGCATCAAAAGAAAATAATAAGCAAATAGATTCTAACCTGGAAACTGGTGCAAATGTTTCAGTATAGTCTATCCCTTCTTGCTGACTATAACCTTGTGCTACAAATCGTGCTCTATTTCTTACGATCTCACCTTTCTTATCAAGCTTGTTTCTGAATACCCATTTTGTTCCAATCACGTGGACACCTTTAGGTTTCTGAACAAGATCCCAAACATTGTTTCTGGTGAATTGATTTAGTTCTTCTTGCATGGCCAAAAGCCACTCATTCTCTTGAAGAGCTTCATAAATAGATGTTGGATCTATCAGTGACACTAAACCCAGAAGAGTTTCTTTAGAAGGTTTGAATGATGAGTGAGTTATGACTGGATCAACTTTGTCTCCCAGAATCAATTCTTTAGAATGAGAAGTCCTTAGCTTATTCTTCTTCAGATGAGATGGACTATTTTCTATTTCTGGTGAGATTGTATCTGATTCTATAGTTTCTGCATCTTTGTCTCCTTCTTTAGAATCTTCCTCCTTGGATTCTAATAAGGTAATCTTTAAATATGCAAACTTTTCAACTAGCTTTGACTTTTTAGGGTCAAGCTTACCATCGAATTTTACATGAATTGATTTCTCAACAATTCGTGTTTCTGTGTTATAGATTCTATAACCTTTAGAGCATTCAGTGTATCCTAAAAATAAACACTTTTGATTTTTGGAGTCAAACTCGCCAAGATTCTCTTTAGTGTTCAACATAAAACAAATACAACCAAAATGATCAAAATATGAAATGTTGGGTTTTCTATTCTTCCAAAGTTCATAAGGAGTCTTACCCAGAATAGGTCTGATAGAAATCTTGTTATGAATATAACATGTTGTATTTACTACCTCTGCCCAGAAGTGCTTAGCCATGTCAATTTCTTGGATCATGGTACGAGCCATTTCTTGCAAAGTCATATTCTTCCTTTCCACTACTCCATTTTGCTGTGAAGTTTTGGGATAGGAGAAATCACGAGAAATGCCATGGGAATCAAAAAGATTCTCAAAGTATCTATTCTCAAATTCTCCACCGTGATCACTTCTGACTCTGGCAATTTTGCAATCCTTTTCTATTTGCACTTGTGAGCAAAAGGTAGAGAACACAGAATGTGAGTCATCCTTGTGTTTCAAGAAATTTACCCATGTCCACCGATTGAGGCAATTTTCACTGGTCCAAACAAATCAATGTATAGAAGTTCTAAACAGTCTAGAAGTAGAAACAACATTTTCCATTCTGAAGGAAGTTTTGGAGAACTTTCCTTTCTGACATGCTTCACAAAGAGCATCTCAAAAATACATCATATTTGGTAAGCCTCTGACAAGTCCAAGCTTGTTTAGCTGAGAAATCTTCCTCATGCTAACATGGCCCAAACGTCTATGCCATATCCATTGCTCCTTATTAATAGACATTAAGCATTTGACATTCTGTTCCTTAAGATCATAAAGTCTAATCTTGTAAATATTGCTTTTCCTCTTTCCATTAAATATGATTGAACCATCCTTATGACTAACAGACTTACAGGACTTTTGATTAAAAATGATATCATAACCATTATCACTAAGTTGGATAATTGACAATAAGTTATGCATCAAACCGTAAACCAAAAGAACATTAGTAATAGAAGGAAGTTTACCATTCCCAACAGTTCCAGAGCCAATGATTTTACCCTTCTGGTTTCCTCCGAAATCGACGAAGCCTCCAAGCTTAAGTTCTAAAATTTGGAACATATGCCTTCTTTCCGTCATGTGTCGCAAGCAGCCACTGTCCAGGTACCATGATTGGTGTTTCGACTGAGCTGCTAAGGATTTCTACAACATATATTATCTTATCCTTAGGTACCCACTTTCTGGGTCCTTTTTTGTTAGTTTTCCTATAGTATTTAATAACCTTGAACTTATGTGCAACAAGATAATTAAGTGGAGTTTTTGCATGACACTTAGGTTTATAAATAGAGTATTTATCCTTTGTCCAAAACTTTAAGTACTGCGAGTAGCATTTGAAACCTTGAAACATATTCTCAACTGTTTCATCATCCTCCATTATGAATGTCTCATATTTGTGGATTAAGGCAAGTTCCTGTGTCTACTTAACTTGAGCATTTCCTTCATGAGTCATTCTTAGAGAATCAAAAATGGACTTGGCAGTATCTCTGTTTGTTATCTTCTCATACTCAGTATAAGAGAAAACATTTAGCAGTATAGTTATTGCCTTGTGATGATTCTTGTAATATTTCTTTTGTTGGTTGGTCATAACACTTCTTGATAATTTTACTCCTTCAACATCAACTGGGTGAGTATAGCCATCAACAACAAGATCCCAAAGATCTACATCATACCCGAGAAAGAAACTTTCAATTTTACCTTTCTAGTAGTCAAACTTTTCACCATCAAAGACTGGTGGTTTGACATTGTAGTGATATTTCTCATCTGGAATAGGATTAACATTAGTTGCAACCATGATATTTCACGCAAGTACTGAACATGGTGAAGTATTGATAAAACTTTTATCACAATCAGAACCAGGCTCTGATTCTAATTGAAGGTGTGAGAAAACACAAGAAATGAGACGTTTGAATTGGATTTTGAAAAATGAAAACTTTTTGTGAAACTCAAACAAATATCACAAATAAACTAACAAGAGAGAAAGACACACGATATATCCTGGTTCACTTGAAAGCTATCAAGCTAATCCATTCCACCTACCAAGGTGATTTCGCCTTATACACAAGGACTTAATCCACTATAATCAACTAATTACACTGCACTAGCAACCGCTGGTGACTAACAAAACAGACAAGCGTCTCTTCTTAAGGATTCTGACCCAACTGGTTCCTTAAGTAATCACAATCTGCATTAGAAACCACTGGTGACTAACAACAAAGACTAACTGTCTCTTCTTAAGGATTTTGACCTAACTGGTCCCTTAAGGAGTTACAAACAACAGTTTGAAGAAAAATGTTTACAATGAATTGCTTCTACACAAGCATATATAAACACTATTAATAGCTCTAATGACATAAAGAAACTTTCACAGTATGAACAATGTTATTTCTTTGTATTGTGGTGCTTCAATATTGTTGCTTAAGTTCTTCATAGATCATTCAATTCTTGTCATTCATACTTCTTTGATAATCGTTTTTGTTGTATGAATCATTATATCAATCGTTGTATCATGCTCTCTTTTTCTTTAAGTCACCAAGTCCTTATATAGCCAGAAAAAGAACGATTGAAAGGCAGATCAGGAATATCCTTTTAGATAGCTGGTGACTTGAAATAATGTCCTTACACAGGAATGAAAATCATACACAAAAGTTATCCTTTGTACCATCAAATCAGAGTAGTGGGATGGAACGTTGAAACGTACTATGTACTATTTTCCCTCGTAAACGTTTGAGCTTATCTTCTGTACATCAGAGGCTTCTGAATAGAAATGATTGAAGCATGAGTAGAAGATTTGATCATTGGGTATTTAGAGTCTTGAGTCTTCAGAAGTTGTTCACCAGAACCCTGTCTTCAAAACTTTAAGCATTCAGTCTTCAGAATCCTTGGTCATTAGTAACTTAAGTCTTCAGAACGTTATCCAGCAGAACTTTGTCTTCAGAGTCTTCAACACTTAATCTTCAGAAACTCAAGTCTTCAGAATTTTCTTCAGTAGAACTTTGTCTTCAGAGTCTTCCGCACTTAGTATTCATAAGTTAATAACTTTAGAAGCTAGAAAGCCTTCGAAGTAAAATATCAGAGTCATGCTTAGAGGCAGAAACCAAAAGAACATTGTAACAACAACATATTGTCTTCTTAGAATCTTTCTGAATGTGAGTAGATCAGAAGCAGACTTGCTTCTTATAGTGCATAAGCGACTTTGGTCAGTTCAGAGTAATGTTGCACATGGTCTCTATCAGAGTCAGAACTTGTTTGTTAAATCTTTAGAAAAAACAAACGTTAGAGTACCAAAATTTTTCTCACACAAATAATACTTTGTTATTATCAAAACTTAGAGATATCTGACATAACCAATTCTTGTTCTAACATATATATTGCAGTTTCTTGACATTTCAGAGCATCCAAGTCATGCGGAAGTGCTGTCAAAATTCATTTCTAGTATTAGGCAGCAAATTTACTTGTAAAAGTGACAATAACTCACATCGAGGGACAGTCACACAAATTCTGTTTTTATTCAACTATCACGTCTGTTTTGAACAATTTTTCTTCCCTACCATGGGTTTAACCCGACTTCACACATTCTTTATTATGTGATACCTACAAAGTAATGCGTAAAAACTAGGAAATGCCTTTGCAACCAAACTCTTTAAAGCAGCATCACAATCACTGACAATTACTTTCAGTCTGTCTTGTTTGTCCTTCAACATTGTCAGATAGACCTTTATAGCCCAAGTAACATTTTCCTCTTTTTTCTCTTTCTAGAAATGCGGATCCGACAGAGTAAGTTTTTTCAGTAGAAGTAACACTAATAATTTCCAATAGTTGAAGTCTATACTTGTTGGTCTTATACGTTGAGTCAATGATGAGCACAATTGAAAACATGTTGAACAACTTTATAGAATCAGAATGAGTCCAAAATATATCTCGAACAGTTACTCCATCCTCGCACTTTTGGTATCTAGATACATAAATGTTATCATCTATAAGTTTTAACAGTTGTTGCATTTCAATTATATCCCTACTAAACGCCTTTTTATTAAGGGTCCGAATATTATAGACTTGCCTGATATTTGAGATATTTCCGGATCTTCTACGTTTCAAAGTTGCAAATATGTTTTTCGGCTAAACCATATTCAATGTCATATCTGAAATGATTTCCTTCTCTTTTGGCATGAGGCGACATGCAATTGGATTCTCGACTAGCTTTTCACACGTGTCATGGTTATGTAAACCACACATCACATTAAATCTCCATTTGTTATTTGCCAAAAGATAACCACGCAACTTAAATGAATACTCACGTTTTCATGAATCAGTGTTATCTCATTCAAATTTCCGAAGAGGAGTTCTATACTCCCCACTTCTTTCGCATGTCATTGTCACAAATGCAACTCTTCTATCCAAACTATTATCGAACCTTTCGATTACAACACCAAATCTCAATTTGGATGCCTCCGTATGAATCCATTGAATTATATGATCATGAAATTCAAACTCTTGTTCATTTGTAAATTCGTTGCCAACATCTACCTCCTTCACATCAAGCGTCTGGCATTCAGAGACACAATAGGTTTGGGAAACATCGGGGGTGCACCATATCTAATGCAAACAAAAATATAAAATACTAAAAAACAGCTAAAAATAAAAGCAGACAGTTTGAAAATGAAAACACATAGTCTCCGAAAATGCATTTTTAGAGAAATTCATACAGAACCCGAAAATACATTTTCAGAAACATCGTAACTTTTTCATCTAGAAAACAAGATTAATGTGAGTAATGAAGAACGAAATAAACTATCTTTACCTTAAATTTCATCTTCTTTTCCTCCTTTTGATGTGATGAAACACAATATTGAAGTTTTGAAGTGAAAATTTTGATTGAGAATGAAAGGGTTTTTTTGGAAGGGTTTTGGGTAAAAATGGGTATGGACTCTCATCATGCAGAGTGTCGTTTTATTAAAATCACGTTCGATAGTTTTGGAAATGCATCTTCTAAAATGACTGATGGGCAAAGGTGATAGGTTTTCAAATTCCTGCTTCCAAAATCTAGAAACAAGCTTCCGAAAAAGTCATTGGGTTGTCAAATTAAAAATAAACGGATAAGATTTGTTCGGAGATGCATCTCTGAAATAATATTTGACATAAATATAAAGTGACAATCAATTAGGAGGATTTCAGTTAGACAAATGATGCGTTCGAAGATGTATTTTCGGAAGCTGAAGGACATTTTTGAATTTTCATAAGATAATTTTGCATCTTATTGTGAGATTAGTAATCCTCTAAATTTTTTTTTTTGGTAATGATATTAAAATACGATTGCACCATATATGCCTATTAAAATAATATTTTTAGAATAATTTTTTACTCAATTAATAACCATGCTTAAATTGAGGAGCATCGTTGTTGAGAAGTGTGGTGGTTAAAATTTGCCATATTGTTCACATTTAGACTGCTATAATTTATTAATTTTTTTTGTAATGTTTGAATCTAAACAATTAGACCTATATGTTTGTCTCTAAAATATTATTTGAACAAACCTTTGGTTTAATTAATATTATGTTTTGATTGAGGAGTGTAGTTTTTGATAACTGTGCTAGTTGAAATTGTCATAACGTTCACATTTAAATCACCACAATTTATCCGGTGTTTGATAATATACGAAAGAAAGAAGTGATTTAAAAAATTTCTGAAATTTGAGTGAAATATTAAGAGTGTATTGAAATAATACTTTTCGAACGATACAAATGATTTTTATTAGACAAGTAAATCATTAAACTGTGAATAAGATATTTATGATTTCATTTTCTTATTTAACCAAAAAATTCGAGTTGTCTTGTTTAATTGATTTGACGCAATGCTGAATTTTAGTAATGAATCTGCATGATACATTTGTGAAATTGAAATCATATATGTAGTCGTAGAAGTCCAAATTAAGTGAAATAAATTGCAATTGAATGATAAGATCTATATGTATTACTTTTATGAAGACATAAAAAGTCAATTAAGACAGTAGAATGTGCTTGGATGCATCTGACTGTGCATGGAGCGCATTTTAGCCCAAGTGTGGATTTTAATTCTAGGGTAATGTTAACTTGTGTCCTTGGGGCACATGTTAAGAAAATCACTTATAGTAAATTTGCATTGGAAAAAATAATTTAAAACTTAATTTTATACTTTAATTAAAGTTTATACACAATTTTCAAGACAACGTTTCTTAATTTAGTTCTTAACATGTGCCCCAATGACACAAGTTAACATTATCCTTAATTCTATACCGAAGCATTTGAGCGCCCTTGTTTTGCAACTATGTGTACAACACATTTCTAAGTCAGATATATTAATTATTTTGTTTATAATATAAGGCGGAGTAGTAATACTCAAGTTTGCAAGGGTTCCAACAATCATTATGATGTTAAAATTGATTAAAGTTGATTGGTACTCCCTCCGTCTTATAAAAGTATTTCATTTATATTTTTTATATGTTTCAAAATAAATGTCTCTTTAAAATATTAATATAATATTTATTATTTTTTTCTTCTATTATACCCATATTTATTTGCTTTATGTTTTTTAACTACTCTACTAACTATAATAAATAAGAGTATTTTAGTTAAAAAAATATTAATTTTATCATTAAAATTAATACATCTAATTTTTTTTTTAAAACTGCGCAGAACTTAAATAAAATGCTTATTATGAGACGAGGGAGTATTACTTTACAACTTAATGCTTTGCTTGCGATCTAAGTAAAGATAAAATTATGTGTATTTATATGGGGTAGGTGCCACCACTGTGTTTTTGAAAAAGTTATTTTAAATACTAGAGTACATTTATATAACAACTAATAAAAAAAATATTTAACTAAAATGTTATTATCCATCAAAGTGTTTTGGCTATGAATATTGTTAAGAAACTGAAAAATTCATGAATGAATGAAATGAGAAAAGAGAGAAAAGGAAGAAATTGTTATTGAGAAGATATGGGAAACAACTTCACTATGTCTTACCGAACCTTCTATCTTATTATGTGATAATCAATCTCAAGAAGTTTTGTTCTTTCATGAAAAATAAGATTTGAAGCTATGTTCAATGCACTTTGATTGTCACGATACAAAAACATATGGCTTGTAGCAAGTAATATGTATGTCTCTTAGAATGTAGAGATGTAGTTGATCCTAATGCTCTATATTCTACTTCAAAAGAGGATATAAAAATTGTTGATTGCTTATTTGGTTTCCAGGATACAATGAATGAGAAAAAAAAGAAACAATAATGTGATGTGCATTTCCTATAATTAATACATCTGGCTCAATCTGCATTAGAGTACCTTAGGATTTACATCTAGAAAACAACAAACCTCTGGCAAGGTTTTGTTTCAAATACCTGATAACTCTGCAAGTTATGTTATAGTGAAATTGAGTAGGATTATGAAAGAATTGACTCAACTGTTGTGTTGCAAGAGTTATGTCTAGCATTGTATTGTTCAAATATAATAATCTACAAATGAGTCTTATGTATAAAGTGACTTTTTCAAAAGGCATGCTTTCATTTTGATGCAGCTTTGTTGAAGGATTCAAGGCTGTAGTAACAGATTTAGATGTAAGTAAATGTGTATCATTTAACAAATTTAGGAAGTACTTTTTTGTGAGATGAAAATTCTTTTTTTTTTTTGAATGTGTCACCTTAAGGCCAAAGAAGTATTTTAGAATTATTAGGTCTTTGATTTAGAATTTTCTACGCGAAATACTCTTAATCTTGTCAAATTCATATATAGATGTTCCTGCTAGTATAATATCATTCACACACACAAGCAGGACTATGATCTGATCATTCTTCAAAAAGGGAATATGGAATAATCTAAATTCAATTTAGTATAACCAAGTTCCAAAATCTGATAAGTGAGTTTCTTATACCATTTCCTGCTTGTTTGATTTAATCCATAAAGGATTTTAACAAGCTTGCAAACCTAATTTGGCTTAGTGCATTTGATTTCTTGAGGGATACTCATATACGAATTCTCGTATAAATTACCATTAATGAAAGAATTATTCACATCTAGTTGACATAAGTGCCAACTTTATAGATGCCACTGCAAGCAAAACTCTAACAATGGATAATTTTACCACTAGTGAAAATATATCAAAGAAATATAGTTCTTCAATTTGATTGTACCATTTGACAACCATCTTTCTTTATACCTCTCTATGGATCCATGACTTTTTGTTTAATTTTGTAAACCCATATGCTACAAATAGGTTTGACATTTA
>CAWUDS030001744.1:0-25974 GCA_963859935.3 Lathyrus sativus | reverse complement strand
AAACTGTACCACAGAAACAACCATCAGAAAAACAACCCACAGAACAACAACAAACAACAAAACCATCTGCTCAACAAAAACTATCTGAACCATCTAAACAAAAGCCATCTGAACAACAAAAGCACTCACAAGAAAAACAACCAGAAAAATCATCTGAAAACCTACCAGAAAAAGCCTCTGACCATCAACCACCATCAGATAATCCACCATCCAAATCATCTGAACCCACTGCATCTGTACATGTTATTTCTGAACCTCCAAAAATAACATCTGTTCCAGTTTCATCTGAACCAATAAAATTTTCATCTGATCCACCTACCACAGAAAACCCATCAAAACCCTCTGAAATTCCTTCAGAACCAACCAATACTTCTGAACCCAACATTCCTGAGATAGAAGTTCTTGATGTCACACCATTAAAAACTGTGTTTCAAGTATCTTCTACCTCCTGCACACCAACCACCTCATCCAACTCCTCAGAATCTGACATTCACCCAGGTTTTCTAATCTCTCCATCTCACAGAGACTCTGAGGTAAACCAACCAGAACCCACTATATCTTCTAAAGCTTTTATTCCAGATCCTACTCCCACACCCAATCTAGCATCTGAAATCTTGATCCCTAATCCTAACCAAACATCTAACCCAAGATCATCTATCTCTTGTGCACAATTCTCATCCCTATTTCACAATCTTGCTTATGGTTTCAAACTCAAAGATTTCTATGACAGAGTTGAACCATCTGACCCCTCTGAAACCCAAACTCACAATGACCCTTCCATCTGTGCTTCTCACCTACATTCAATCCATGTCAGATGTAGGTTCATTAGCAACTATATCTTATTCTGATAAATCTGACAAAGCTGTTGCTTTAGCCATACCCATTTCATCTGATAAGACTGTTGCTTCTGATGAACCTCCAAAATTTGCATTCCAATCTTACTCCAATAAACCCTTTGATGTGGTTCCCTTTCACACCAGAGCAAAACCTCATCTGTTAAATGCTTTAAACAGATCCAAACCAGAAAAAGCCCCTGAAATTCCTTTCATTCCATACTACCCTCCTCCTCTGATCTCCATTCAGAAATCCATTTTTCCACCTACATCCCAACCAAAACCAATAACACTGGAGACTCTGTTACATCCTAAGCCTAGACTTAATGTTAATCATTTATTTCAATCCTTTTTGCAAGAAATACAATTGCATTTAGGTACTGTACAGAAGAAGTGTTCAGCAACAATGGATGCCCAAGAATCTGATGTCATCTGGAATGGATTCATCAACAGATTCAACTCTGTGGCCTCAAATCTGAAGAACATCTGTTCTGATGATGCGAAGCTCAGATTTGCTGAAGCTGCAAGAAATTTGTTCTGGACCATCAAGAGATCTGAACCACTGCTCCTTACAGATGCTCCTCCATCTTCAGAAGAAACTACTGAACTTGCATCTGAAGATAATCCTTTGGCCATGACTCTGGTAGAACTTCCCTCTGGCTCTAATGCTCCAGACTCTACAGACCCAATGGAAATTGACTCTGTTCGAGCTCTAGAAAATGTCCAACCTTCATCATCTGAGATTAAGAAAGAACATCCAGATTTTGAGGATAAAATTGCTGCTCTGGAAGCTGGTCAATCAGAGATTAAGTCTTGGATGGCAAAACAGGATAAGAAATCTG
Source organism: Lathyrus sativus (assembly GCA_963859935.3). Taxonomy (NCBI): domain Eukaryota; kingdom Viridiplantae; phylum Streptophyta; class Magnoliopsida; order Fabales; family Fabaceae; genus Lathyrus; species Lathyrus sativus. The sequence goes on along the minus strand of CAWUDS030001744.1, from coordinate 24,299 downwards.
AAGACATGACAAAGTGGATGTCAAAGCAGGATCAGAAGAATGAAACAATGGCTAAGTGGATGTCCAAGCAAGAGAAGTCCTCCTCTGAGATCACAGATCTATTGAAGATGCTTTTGTCAAAACACTCTTAGATTTTCATTTTTTTTCATTCTGATGTTTTTGCATCTGATGTTTGATTATGTACTTTTTGATATATCTTCTGATGCATGTAATCTTGATCTGATCTCATTGAATGAATCAAAGTTTTTCTCCACTGAATTATCTCATTTACTGTTTCCTTTTATTTGTCTTTTTAAAGTTTTTTCTTTTTGCTTATGACAAAAAAGGGGGAGAAAATATAGATCTGAACTGTTTAATTTAACTTCACCAGAATGAAACTTCAGACATATCTACTCTATCTAACATTTAATCTGAGTATTTCAGAACAATTGATAAGTACAATCTATAAAAGAAACTCTGAGTCTCTCAGATCATTTGACTATTATCAAACTCTGAATATGATATTTGCAAGACATTCTGACTTTCAAATGTTAAAAGAACAATCAAGATCTAACTCTGAAAATTACTCAAGACAAAAGGGAAGTTTCTATTCCTTATCTGTATTTAACTCAGGGGGAGATTCATCATCTCAGGGGGAGTTATAATTTTAATATTTTCAATTAAACAAAATTTCTGATGTTTTTGTCATCATCAAAAAGGGGGAGATTGTTAGAACACAGATTGGTTCTTAATAATATCTCTATGTTTTGATGATAACTATTATAAAATTTTGTATTTAAGAATTATATACTCTAAAATTTGCTTGAGAGTTTTTACTACAGATAGTAAAGAAATTAACACTCTAGAAGCAAATCAGAATTGAACACAAGAAATTAGCTAGACTCTGAAGCGTCAGATGCACTCATTAGAAGATTCTGATTGCTGCCAACAGAAGATTCTGAGCGTAGCCTCCAAAAGATTCTGAAGCAGAAGCTCCAGAAGGATCTGAAGCAGAAGCTCCAGAAGAATTTGAAGCAAGTCAGAAGCATCTGAAGCAAAGAAGAATTTTGTATGAAGAGTTTTTCAAAGCATAGTTTCTATAGAAGATTCTGAGAGTACTAAAGCTGCCAGTACTGAAGTTCTGTCTCAAATATGCTCTGATCTTAAACACGCTGAAAGCACACCTGCTGCAGAAGACTCTGATTCAGCAAGACTCTGATCATCATCAGAAGACTCTGCCCCAATTAGACTCTGATGAAATTGCTGAAAACTGAAGAAGAAATATTCAAAGAATATATCCGTTGGAGTGAACCAAACGTCTCTTTCCTTATTTATGCTAGACACAAGAACACAGACAAAAAGGATTTTTCTGTGCTTTCTTCTTCTAGGAAAGGCCACTTGATGTGAAGACAAAAAGGTTCAGACCTTTTGGACACTCTTCTCAACGTGAAGCTCACCTTGGATCAGCTGCCTATAAAAGCAAGACTCCCCCAAATTCTTCAGTTGATGTTTTGCATTGAAAAGAAATAAAATATTCAAGCTCTCATACTTTCATATTCGTTCTAAGAATTTATTTCATTGTTCTTAAACGTAAGAGAAATATCACAGTTGTGATAATAGCTTTTTAGAAGCATTCTTACTCTTGTAATAGTTTTACATTGATTGTAAAAGATTTCCTTAAGAGGATCCAGTTGGGATCAGTAGCTCTTGAGAAGACTAAGAACAATTGTTCTTAGGTGTTACTTTTGTAATCTGTTTGATTAAATAGTGGATTAAGTCCTTGATTGAGAAAGGCAAATCACTCTAGGAAGGGTGGACTGGAGTAGTTGAGTTCAACGAACCAGGATAAAAATACTTGAGTTTTATTTCTAAGTCTTAATCTTTCATACTTATTCAACCCCCCCCCCCCTTCTAAGTATTATCTCACCTTCATATGTCATGTGGATAATATTGAGATTTATGAATATGTGAAATGATGAATATGCTTGGTACATTATCCATGTTTGTTTATATGTATGTTGTGACGTACATGATGTATATAATAAATTGAGGTGAGAAAATGTGGAATATATGTATTCGGTACTTGTGCATTAATACATGATTATATGCATTGTTATTATGATAATATTTCTCACCCTTCTGCTGGAATGATGTCCTACATGACATCGTGCAGGTATAAGAGTAGAGCTGTTCGTTGTTGCGAAGTCGCTGTTGGTGCACCTGTTTAGTATTTTTATTATGTTGGGTCGAGTCATGCTCTGGTCACGTAACACTGGGGTTGATTGGTTTATGTTTTAGAGTTACGTGATGTACTCTAACTTATGTTTTCATATTTATTGAAATAATAAGAGGTTGGCCTTAGTGCCCGAGTGTTGTTGACTTATGTGGTGAAAACAAATGTTTCTTTATGAAAATTATTAGATAAATGAATCCGCTGCTACATGCAAAGTGAAATTTTGTAAAGCATGATTACTTATTGAAGTATTAATGAGCATGACAGGTGGTTTTGATATGTTGAAAGTTATGTGTGACGCTCTTTCCAAATGCATGTTAGTTTTACTCTGATTATGCACATTTTATTTGTGGGGTTTAGAAGGGTGTTACATGACACATACATGACGCACACATATATTTTTAAACTTGTAAATGCCTCATATATGATACAAAAATATATAATAGAATATCAATTAGCATCAAAATTTAAATTTTATACTCCATAACAATTTTTTTAACAAAGAAACTCAAGAATAAAACAAACAAAATAACAAAGCATGTATTTAAAGACTCAAAGTACTAATTTCTTCTTAATGACTTTAAACATCCAAAGCTTCAGTAAAATCATCACCACCAATATCATCACCATAATTTTCATCGGTATCTTGAGTATCATCATCAAATTCTACCCTGGATGAAACACCTTCTTCATCATTAACCAAAGTTGGATTGCTTGAAGTTCCACTTCCACCTAATTCAAAATTTTTACCACCACCACCACCACCACCACTTTGCACAACATTTGTAACAACAATATCAATTTCCACAACATTTTTAACTATAACATCATTTTGTTAAACATTAACCTTAGTTTGCACATTTTCTTCATTAGGATCTTCAGTTATCCATTCATCATATTTACATAAGAGAATATACAAGAGAAACATCCAAGTGAAACATATAAGAAAATACTTATATAGTGAATATATGATTTACGAGAACAAACATAAACAAAGCAAAAGACAGAATAAACGCACACGCTTTTATGAAGAGATGAAGGAAGGAAGAAACTTTGCTGAACCATGAGACTATGAAAAAGGCTTTATGACTCCTATACAAACAAAAAATTAAGGGTTTTTAAAAAAAAAATAAAAAAAAATCTTTTGAAATATTTGAGCCTTTTTTGGGTTTACAAAACAAAATGAAAAAAACCTATAGACTTGTAAACTCGCCATAGACTCGCGAGTCTATAAGATTTTATGTGAGTCTACCCGAGTCTATCAAAAAATGATTTTGTGCGTGAGTCTACTCATTTTTGCTTCTTAGACTCGTAAACTCATACGAGTCTACCCGCGAGTTTGACAACCATGGTTGGTGGTGATAAAAAAAGTGGAGGTGGTGTTGGAAGAGATAAAGATATATTTCTGTTAGTAATAACAGATGTAGTTATAGAAGAATTAGAGAATGCCAATGAAATATTCTTTGTGCTGGCTTCGCCCAAACCTTTCTTTTGCTTCTTTGCAATCTTATCTTGAGGAGTCTTGTTGTTGGGTGTTTTTTTCTTCATCAGATCAGGGGTTTTTTCTGGTAGATCTTCAATCCTGAATCCAGATAGATCATATCCTTCAGCTTCTCGCATCTTTATGTATTCCTCTATAGCCTCTGGATCATCAAGCTTAGTGAACAGAGGAAACTCGTCAATTATCATTCTTCTGGACTTCAAACTTTCCAAATATGTAACCATACTTAGTTCAACTCTGATTTCATTGATAATCTGCATCCTCTTCAGATTTTTTTCCATTCAGAGGTATTCCCGTTATAATTTCCAACTCCCTTTTGAAATTCAAGTTAGCCAGATGATCAACCATTCCACTTCCAATAAGAATATATGAGATTAGTCTTCCAAGAGGAATGTAGTTTCTAGGCTTCTTTGAATCATTTCTGGTTTCTTTTATGGAATCTCTGAGATATCTGAATAGAATAGAAGGAAGGCATATCTTTTCACCTTTCATCAGATAATACAACATGAATTTTTTATCAGTATTGATGAAGTCAAATGAACTTGAAGCAGGTCTATGGTAGATGCAACCCAGAATGATTTTGAGCCAGACTCTAAGTTCCTTAGATAAATCCTGACTCTTGAAGCGAGGTTTACCATCAGTTGATTGAATGAAAATTGCTGGGTTTATCACTTCAGATAAAAAATTTGATTTAGAAATTATCTTGTAGATACATTTTCCACCAGAGTTCTCCATTCCAAGTAAGGTGGCTATGAATTTCTCAGTGATAATGAACTTGTTTCCCTAAACATGTAATATGATGAAGTGCTCATCAACATCAGCGAATCTCTAGAGTTCCTTGATAAGATTAGGAAAAATGGGACCGTAGAGACAACCAAAGTAGGTTTCCCAACCTTGAACATTTAGTTCCTTAAACAAGTCTATTGCATTTTCAAGAAAGTTATCAAAATCAACTTACCATTCGCACAAAACTTCCAGTTCTGAAAAAGGAGTAGAAAGATGAGTGTGTGGTGGAGGATCCAAAATGTGAACTTCAACAGGTTTCTGAAATGTAGATAGTGATTGATGTTGCGATGTTGAAGCAATTTGAGTAGTTGTCATTGAAACCACTGAAGACGCTTCAACAAGTTGTGATTGTTGAGAGAAGTCATAGACGCTTTGTTGATGAAAATCCATTGAAGAAGATGATGGAGTTTTTCGGAGCACAAAGGGTTTTAGGGTTTCTAAGAAAAAGTGTGGGAAGTGAAAGAGTAGCGTAGTATGTGATAGTGAGATTGTAAGTATTTATAAAAAAAATTGTGATGATGAAAATGTGGGAGTAATAGGAAATATTTACTTGAAACCTAGTCTTATGAAATCACACCGCTCGAGGTGTCTCTTCAACAGTAAGATATGATTTGATTTTGGACAAGTGTCATAAGAAAATCATAGCCGTCTGTTCAAAAGAACACATTTGATGTTCCCTAAGTCAAGAATACCAAGAGGTATCTGACTAGACAAGTTTCTGATTAAAATATCTTTTAACTTATAGAAGTATTGTCAATCAAGAAGAACATTAAATAAAAGAGAAAAAATCTGCTTAACGTCAGAATCTTATCTCAGAATTTTTGGTGACATGACACATCAAAAATTCATCTATTCACTCTGGACACGGTTTTATAAATAAATTTTCCAGAATGAATACGAATCTATCTTCAGCAAGGGGTTTTGTGAAAATATCAGCCCACTGATGATCTGTATCCACAACTTTTAATTGAAAAACACCCTTCTGAACATAGTCATGTAAAAAGTGATGTTTTATTTCAATATGTTTATCCCTAGAATGAAGATAGGATTTTTGGATAAGCAAATAGCAGAAGCATCATCACAGAAGATAGGAATGTTACTCTTATGTATATGAAAATCTTCTAGTTGATTCTTCATCCAGAGTATCTAAGTGCTGCATAGTGACACTGAGATATATCACGCTTCTACAGTTGAAAGTGCAATAGTTGATTTTCTTTTACTAGCCTAGGAGACGAGGTTGTTACCCAGAAACTGACAGTTTCCAAAAGTACTTTTCCTTTCTAATCTGTCTCCAGCATAATCTGCATCACGATAACCAGAAAGCTTGTACTCTGATGTTTTCTTATACAGCAACCCAAGGTTATTTGTTCCTTTTAGATACCTTAGGATTCTCTTAACAACTGTTAAGTGAGTTTCCCTTGGATCTGATTGGAAACGAGCACAAAGACATACATTGAACATAGTATATGGACGAGAAGCAGTTAAATACAAAAGAGAGCCTATCATACCATAATAGAGCTTCTGAGAAACCTTTTTACTTACTTCTTCTTTCTCCAGAATGCATGTAGGATGTATAGGAGTCTTTGCAAGTTTACTATCTGACATATTAAACTTCTTCAGAAGTTCTCTTGCATACTTTCTCTAATGAATGTACGTTCCTTTTGGACATTGATCAATATGAATTCCGAGAAAGAATATGAGTTCTCCCATTAGACTCATTTCAAATTCAGTCTGCATTAACTTAGAAAATTACTTGCATAAGGAAGTATTAGTAGAACCAAATATAATATCATCAACGTAAATTTTCACAACCAGAATGTCATTTTTAAAGGTTTTGCAAAAGAGTGTTGTATCCACTTTTCCTGTGGTAAAGTCATTTTCCAAGAGAAAGTTACTTAGGCTTTCATACCAAACTCTGGGAGCCTGTTTCAGACCATATAACGATTTTTTAAGTTTGAAAATGAAATATGGGTTTTTAGAACTTTCAAAACCAAGAGGTTGGTGCACATACACTTCTTCTGAAATATACCCGTTTGAAAATGCACTTTTTACATCCATATGATATAAAGTGATGTCATGATTAACATCAAAAGAAAATAATAAGCAAATAGATTCTAACCTGGAAACTGGTGCAAATGTTTCAGTATAGTCTATCCCTTCTTGCTGACTATAACCTTGTGCTACAATTCGTGTTTTGTTTCTTACGATCTCACCTTTCTCATCAAGCTTGTTTCTGAATACCCATTTTGTTCGAATGACGTGGACACCTTTAGGTTTCTGAACAAGATCCCAAACATTGTTTCTGGTGAATTGATTCAGTTCTTCTTGCATGGCAAAAATCCACTCATTCTCTTCAAGAGCTTCATAAATAGATGTTGGATCTATTAGTGACACTAAACCCAGAAGAGTTTCTTCAGAAGGTTTGAATGATGAGCGAGTTATGACTGGTCAACTTTGTCTCCCAGAATCAATTCTTTAGAATGAGAAGTCCTTAGCTTATTCTTCTTCAGATGAGATGGACTATTTTCTATTTCTGGTGAGATTGTATCTGATTCTATAGTTTTTGCATCTTTGTCTCCTTCTTTAGAATCTTCCTCCTTGGATTCTAATAAGGTAATCTTTAAATCTGCAAACTTTTCAACTAGCTTTGACTTTTTAGGGTCAAGCTTACCATCGAATTTTACATGAATTGATTCCTCAACAATTCGTGTTTCTGTGTTATAGATTCTATAGCCTTTAGAGCATTCAGTGTATCCTAAAAATAAACACTTTTGAGTTTTGGAGTCAAACTCGCCAAGATTCTCTTTAGTGTTCAACATAAAACAAATACAACCAAAATGATCAAAATATGAAATGTTGGGTTTTCTATTCTTCCAGAGTTCATAAGGAGTCTTACCCAGAATAGGTCTGATAGAAATCTTGTTATGAATATAACATGTTGTATTTACTACCTCTGCCCAGAAGTGCTTAGCCATGTCAATTTCTTGGATCATGGTACGAGCCATTTCTTGCAAAGTCATATTCTTCCTTTCCACTACTCCATTCTGTTGTGAAGTTCTGGGATAGGAGAAATCACGAGAAATGCCATGGGAATCAAAAAGATTCTCAAAGTATCTATTCTCAAATTCTCCACCGTGATCACTTCTGACTCTGGCAATTTTTCAATCCTTTTTGTATTTGCACTTGTGAGCAAAAGGTAGAGAACACAGAATGTGACTCATCCTTGTGTTTCAAGAAATTTACCCATGTCCACCGATTGAGGCAATTTTCACTAGTCCAAACAAATCAATGTATAGAAGTTCTAAACAGTCTAGAAGTAGAAACAACATTTTTCACTCTAAAGGAAGTTTTGGAGAACTTTCCTTTCTGACATGCTTCACAAAGAGAATCTGAAGAATACATCATATTTGGTAAGCCTCTGACAAGTTCAAGCTTGTTTAGCTGAGAAATCTTCCTCATGCTAACATGGCCCAAACGTCTATGCCATATCCATTGCTCCTTATTAATAGACATTAAGCATTTGACATTCTGTTCCTTAAGATCATAAAGTCCAATCTTGTAAATATTGCTTTTCCTCTTTCCATTAAATAGGATTGAGCCATCCTTATGACTAACAGCCTTACAGGACTTTTGATTAAAAATGATATTATAACCATTATCACTAAGTTGGATAATTGACAATAAGTTATGCATCAAACCGTCAACCAAAAAAACATCAGTAATAGAAGGAAGTTTACCATTCCCAACAGTTCCAGAGCCAATGATTTTACCCTTCTAGTTTCCTCCGAAACCGACGAAGCCTCCAAGCTTAAGTTCTAAAATTTGGAACATATGCCTTCTTCCCGTCATGTGTCGCAAGCAGCCACTGTCCAGGTACCATGATTGGTGTTTCGACTGAGCTGCTAAGGATTTCTGCAACATATGTTATCTTATCCTTAGGTACCCACTTTCTGGGTCCTTTTTTGTTAGTTTTCCCAGAGTATTTAATAACCTTGGGCTTATGTGCAACAAGATAATCAAGTGGAGTTTTTGCATGACACTTAGGTTTATAAATAGAGTATTTATCCTTTGTCCAAAACTTTAAGTACTGCGAGTAGCATTTGAAACCTTGAAACATATTCTCAACTGTTTCATCATCCCCCATTCTGAATGTCTCATATTTGTGGATTAAGGCAAGTGCCTGTGTCTACTTAACTTGAGCATTTTCTTCATGAGTCATTCTTAGAGAATCAAAAATGGACTTGGCTGTATCTCAGTTTGTTGTCTTCTCATACTCAGTATAAGAGAAAACATTTAGCAGTATAGTTATTGCCTTGTGATGATTCTTGTAATATTTCTTTTGTTGGTTGGTCATAACACTTCTTGATACTTTTACTCCTTCAACATCAACTGGGTGAGTATAGCCATCAACAACAAGATCCCAAAGATCTACATCATACCCGAGAAAAAAACTTTCAATTTTACCTTTCTAGTAGTCAAACTTTTCACCATCAAAGACTGGTGGTTTGACACTGTAGTGATATTTCTCATCTGGAATATGAACATGGTGAAGTATTGATAAAACTTTTATCACAATCAGAACTAGGCTCTGATTCTAATTGAAGGTGTGAGAAAACATAAGAAATGAGGCGTTTGAATTGGATTTTCAAAAATGAAAACTTTTTGTGAAACTCAAACAAATATCACAAATAAACTAACAAGAGAGAAAGATACACGATATATCCTGGTTCACTTGAAAGCTATCAAGCTAATCCAGTCCACCCGCCAAGGTGATTTTTCCTTATACACAAGGATTTAATCCACTATAATCAACTAATTACACTGCACTAGCAACCGCTGGTGACTAGCAACACAGACAAGCGTCTCTTCTTAAGGATTCTGACCCAACTGGTTCCTTAAGTAATCACAATCTGCATTAGAAACCACTGGTGACTAACAACAAAGACTAACTGTCTCTTCTTAAGGATTTTGACCTAACTGGTCCCTTAAGGAGTTACAAACAACAGTTTGAAGAAAAATGTTTACAATGAATTGCTTCTACACAAGCATATATAAACACTATTAATAGCTCTAATGACTTAAAGAAACTTTCACAATATGAACAATGTTATTTCTTTGTATTGTGGTGTTTTAATATTGTTGCTTAAGTTCTTCATAGATCATTCAATTCTTGTCATTCATACTTCTTTGATAATCATTTTTGTTGTATGAATCATTATATCAATCGTTGTACCGTGCTCTTTTTTTTTTAAGTCACCAAGTCCTTATATAGCCAGAAAAAGAACGGTTGAAAGGCAGATCAGGAATATCCTTTTAGATAGCCGGCGACTTGAAATAATGTCGTTACACAGGAATGAAAATCGTACACAAAAGTTATCCGTTGTACCATCAAATCAGAGTAGTGGAATGGAACGTTGAAACGTACTATGTACTATTTTCCCTCGTAAACGTTTGAGCTTATCTTCTGTACATCAGAGGCTTCTGAATAGAAATGATTGAAGCATGAGTAGAAGAGTTGATCATTGGGTCTTTAGAGTCTTGAGTCTTCAAAAGTTGTTCACCAGAACCCTGTCTTCAAAACTTTAAGCATTCAGTCTTCAGAATCCTTGGTCATTAGTAACTTAAGTCTTCAGAACGTTGTCCAACAGAACTTTGTCTTTAGAGTCTTCAACACTTAATCTTCAGAAACTCAAGTCTTTAGAATTTTGTTCAGCAGAAATTTGTCTTCAGAGTCTTCCTCACTTAGTCTTCATAAGATAATAACTTCAGAAGCTAGAAAGCCTTCGAAGTAAAATATCAGAGTCATGCTTAGAGGCAGAAACCAAGAGAACATTGTAACAACAACATATTGTCTTCTTAGAATCTTTCTGAATGTGAGTAGATCAGAAGCAGACTTGCTTCTTATAGTGCATAAGCGACTTTGTTCAGTTCAGAGTAATGTTGCACATGGTCTCAATCAGAGTCAGAACTTGTTTGTTAAATCTTTAGAAAAAACAAACGTTAGAGTACCAAAATTGTTCTCACACAAATACTACTTTGTTATTATTAAAACTTAGAGATATCTGACAGAACCAAATCTTGTTCTAACATATATATTGCAGTTTCTTGACATTTCAGAGCATCCAAGTCATGCGGAAGCGCTGTCAAAATTCATTTCTAGTATTAGGCAGAAAATTTACTTGTAAAAGTGACAATAACTCACATCGAGGGACAGTCACACAAATTCTGTTTTTATTCAACTATCACGTATGCTTTGAACAATTTTTCTTCCCTACCATGGGTTTAACCCGACTTCACACATTCTTTGTTATATGATACCTACAAAGTAATGCGTAAAAACTAGGAAATGCCTTTGCAACCAAACTCTTTAAAGCAACATCGCAATCACTGACAATTACTTTCAGCCTGTCTTGTTTGTCCTTCAACATTGTCAGATAGAACTCTATAGCCCAAGTAACATTTTCCTCTTTTTTCTCTTTCTAGAAATGCGGATCCGACAGAGTAAGTTTTTTCAGTAGAAGTAACACTAATAATTTCCAATAGTTGAAGTCTATACTTGTTGGTCTTATACGTTGAGTCAATGATGAGCACAATTGAAAACATGTTGAACAACTTTATAGAATCAGAATGAGTCCAAAATATATCTCGAACAGTTACTCCATCCTCACACTTTTGGTATCTAGATACATAAATGCTATCATCTATAAGTTTTAACAATTGTTGCATTTCAATTCTATCCCTACTAAACGCCTTTTTATTAAGGGTCTGAATATTATAGACTTGCCTGATATTTGAGATATTTCTGGATCTTCTACGTTTCAAAGTTGCAAATATGTTTTTTGGCTAAACCATATTCAATGTCATATCTGAAATGATTTCCTTCTCTTTTGGCATGAGGCGACATGCAATTGGATTCTCGACTAGCTTTTCACACGTGTCATGGTTATGTAAACCACACATCACATTAAATCTCCATTTGTTATTTGCCAAAAGATAACCACACAACTTAAATGAATACTCACATTTTCATGAATCAGTGTTATCTCATTCAAATTTTCGAAGAGGAGTTCTATACTCCCCACTTCTTTCGCATGTCATTGTCACAAATGCAACTCTTCTATCCAAACTATTATCGAACCTTTCGATTACAACACCAAATCTCAATTTGGATGCCTCCGTATGAATCCATTGAATTATATGATCATGAAATTCAAACTCTTGTTCATTTGTAAATTGGTTGCCAACATCTACCTCCTTCACATCAAGCGTCTGGCATTCAGAGACACAATAGGTTTGGGAAACATCGAGGGTGCACCATATCTAATGCAAACAAAAATATAAAATACTAAAAAACAGCTAAAAATAAAAATAGACAGTTTGAAAATGAAAACACATAGTCTCCGAAAATGCATTTTTAGAGAAATTCATACAGAACCCGAAAATACATTTTCAGAAACATCGTAACTTTTTCATCTAGAAAACAAGATTAATGTGAGTAATGAAGAACGAAATAAACTATCTTTACCTTAAATTTCATCTTCTTTTCCTCCTTTTGATGTGATGAAACACAATATTGAAGTTTTGAAGTGAAAATTTTGATTGAGAATGAAAGGGTTTTTTTGGAAGGGTTTTGGGTAAAAATGGGTATGGACTCTCATCATGCAGAGTGTCGTTTTATTAAAATCACGTTCGATAGTTTTGGAAATGCATCTTCTAAAATGACTGATGGGCAAAGGTGATAGGTTTTCAAATTCCTGCTTCCAAAATCTAGAAACAAGCTTCCGAAAAAGTCATTGGGTTGTCAAATTAAAAATAAACGGATAAGATTTGTTCGGAGATGCATCTCTGAAATAATATTTGACATAAATATAAAGTGACAATCAATTAGGAGGATTTCAGTTAGACAAATGATGCGTTCGAAGATGTATTTTCGGAAGCTGAAGGACATTTTTGAATTTTCATAAGATAATTTTGCATCTTATTGTGAGATTAGTAATCCTCTAAATTTTTTTTTTTGGTAATGATATTAAAATACGATTGCACCATATATGCCTATTAAAATAATATTTTTAGAATAATTTTTTACTCAATTAATAACCATGCTTAAATTGAGGAGCATCGTTGTTGAGAAGTGTGGTGGTTAAAATTTGCCATATTGTTCACATTTAGACTGCTATAATTTATTAATTTTTTTTGTAATGTTTGAATCTAAACAATTAGACCTATATGTTTGTCTCTAAAATATTATTTGAACAAACCTTTGGTTTAATTAATATTATGTTTTGATTGAGGAGTGTAGTTTTTGATAACTGTGCTAGTTGAAATTGTCATAACGTTCACATTTAAATCACCACAATTTATCCGGTGTTTGATAATATACGAAAGAAAGAAGTGATTTAAAAAATTTCTGAAATTTGAGTGAAATATTAAGAGTGTATTGAAATAATACTTTTCGAACGATACAAATGATTTTTATTAGACAAGTAAATCATTAAACTGTGAATAAGATATTTATGATTTCATTTTCTTATTTAACCAAAAAATTCGAGTTGTCTTGTTTAATTGATTTGACGCAATGCTGAATTTTAGTAATGAATCTGCATGATACATTTGTGAAATTGAAATCATATATGTAGTCGTAGAAGTCCAAATTAAGTGAAATAAATTGCAATTGAATGATAAGATCTATATGTATTACTTTTATGAAGACATAAAAAGTCAATTAAGACAGTAGAATGTGCTTGGATGCATCTGACTGTGCATGGAGCGCATTTTAGCCCAAGTGTGGATTTTAATTCTAGGGTAATGTTAACTTGTGTCCTTGGGGTACATGTTAAGAAAATCACTTATAGTAAATTTGCATTGGAAAAAATAATTTAAAACTTAATTTTATACTTTAATTAAAGTTTATACACAATTTTCAAGACAACGTTTCTTAATTTAGTTCTTAACATGTGCCCCAATGACACAAGTTAACATTATCCTTAATTCTATACCGAAGCATTTGAGCGCCCTTGTTTTGCAACTATGTGTACAACACATTTCTAAGTCAGATATATTAATTATTTTGTTTATAATATAAGGCGGAGTAGTAATACTCAAGTTTGCAAGGGTTCCAACAATCATTATGATGTTAAAATTGATTAAAGTTGATTGGTACTCCCTCCGTCTTATAAAAGTATTTCATTTATATTTTTTATATGTTTCAAAATAAATGTCTCTTTAAAATATTAATATAATATTTATTATTTTTTTCTTCTATTATACCCATATTTATTTGCTTTATGTTTTTTAACTACTCTACTAACTATAATAAATAAGAGTATTTTAGTTAAAAAAATATTAATTTTATCATTAAAATTAATACATCTAATTTTTTTTTTAAAACTGCGCAGAACTTAAATAAAATGCTTATTATGAGACGAGGGAGTATTACTTTACAACTTAATGCTTTGCTTGCGATCTAAGTAAAGATAAAATTATGTGTATTTATATGGGGTAGGTGCCACCACTGTGTTTTTGAAAAAGTTATTTTAAATACTAGAGTACATTTATATAACAACTAATAAAAAAAATATTTAACTAAAATGTTATTATCCATCAAAGTGTTTTGGCTATGAATATTGTTAAGAAACTGAAAAATTCATGAATGAATGAAATGAGAAAAGAGAGAAAAGGAAGAAATTGTTATTGAGAAGATATGGGAAACAACTTCACTATGTCTTACCGAACCTTCTATCTTATTATGTGATAATCAATCTCAAGAAGTTTTGTTCTTTCATGAAAAATAAGATTTGAAGCTATGTTCAATGCACTTTGATTGTCACGATACAAAAACATATGGCTTGTAGCAATTAATATGTATGTCTCTTAGAATGTAGAGATGTAGTTGATCCTAATGCTCTATATTCTACTTCAAAAGAGGATATAAAAATTGTTGATTGCTTATTTGGTTTCCAGGATACAATGAATGAGAAAAAAAAGAAACAATAATGTGATGTGCATTTCCTATAATTAATACATCTGGCTCAATCTGCATTAGAGTACCTTAGGATTTACATCTAGAAAACAACAAACCTCTGGCAAGGTTTTGTTTCAAATACCTGATAACTCTGCAAGTTATGTTATAGTGAAATTGAGTAGGATTATGAAAGAATTGACTCAACTGTTGTGTTGCAAGAGTTATGTCTAGCATTGTATTGTTCAAATATAATAATCTACAAATGAGTCTTATGTATAAAGTGACTTTTTCAAAAGGCATGCTTTCATTTTGATGCAGCTTTGTTGAAGGATTCAAGGCTGTAGTAACAGATTTAGATGTAAGTAAATGTGTATCATTTAACAAATTTAGGAAGTACTTTTTTGTGAGATGAAAATTCTTTTTTTTTTTTGAATGTGTCACCTTAAGGCCAAAGAAGTATTTTAGAATTATTAGGTCTTTGATTTAGAATTTTCTACGCGAAATACTCTTAATCTTGTCAAATTCATATATAGATGTTCCTGCTAGTATAATATCATTCACACACACAAGCAGGACTATGATCTGATCATTCTTCAAAAAGGGAATATGGAATAATCTAAATTCAATTTAGTATAACCAAGTTCCAAAATCTGATAAGTGAGTTTCTTATACCATTTCCTGCTTGTTTGATTTAATCCATAAAGGATTTTAACAAGCTTGCAAACCTAATTTGGCTTAGTGCATTTGATTTCTTGAGGGATACTCATATACGAATTCTCGTATAAATTACCATTAATGAAAGAATTATTCACATCTAGTTGACATAAGTGCCAACTTTATAGATGCCACTGCAAGCAAAACTCTAACAATGGATAATTTTACCACTAGTGAAAATATATCAAAGAAATATAGTTCTTCAATTTGATTGTACCATTTGACAACCATCTTTCTTTATACCTCTCTATGGATCCATGACTTTTTGTTTAATTTTGTAAACCCATATGCTACAAATAGGTTTGACATTTAGTGCAGAGTCAACCAATTTCCAAGTACCACTGATAGCTAGTGCTTCCAATTTAGATATCATATCTCTTTGCCAAATTTCATCCCTACAAGCTTCTTCATTCTTCATGAGATTTTGGCTATGAATCATGTGCGAGTGGAGTACTGACAGCTTTGTGAAAAGAAGACAAAAATTTGAGGGAATGAAAAAAAGATATTGGATGAGTTGATCCACTATTTTCACACATAGTCCTTAAGATGGGTTGGAGAATGCATGTTCCTTAAGATATTGGATCAGCTCCTTGTGTCAAAAGCCTTCTTGACACGGTGGTTAGACGATGTGTTTTGTTGAAATGTCCATAACGAGATAAGGGTGTCTCTCAACGGCAATACAAGCATGTGGTTGAAAGATCTTTCGCTCGAGGGCGAACATAGTGGATGAACTCGCACTTGAGAGGGAGATTTTTGGGAAATGGTTGTAATTTGTGTTAAGAAACAAGTGTGATTTCTAAGTCCCGCATTTCTTGGAAAAGTGGATGTTAAACTCTTTATAAGTAAGATGACCAATACACCTATCACTTTAAGGTTTGGGTGAATATATGGTGTCTCTCTCATTTGTTTGGGAGAGTCTTTGACCTTTAGGTGAGTGTTTGACCCAATGTGAATGCTTCCCCCTCATGATATCCTATCATGGACAACATTTCTTTACAGAAAAATTAATGTTTGTGTCGAAGAGAATTTCTCCTTTGACACCTTGCCTTAAGCCCAAAAAAACACATATCCTACCTCTATAATCAAGTTTTGTTCTATGAGACTGGATTGTTAATGCACATGCTAAAGTTCCAAAAACTTTTAAAACATGTAAATCAGGTTCCTCATTCAACAAATGGTAGTAAGGTGATTTGTTCTTTAAAATAGGGCTAGTAACCCTGTTCTTGATGTAAGCAACATGATCGAATGCATATGACCACAAAAGTTTGGGATTATTATATTGAAAAGCTAAGGCTCTTGCAATGTTTAAAATATGTGAATGTTTTCTTTCCACCCTTCCATTTTATGGAGGATACTCAACACAAATGATTAGGTGTAAAATGCCCTTGGAAGAATAAAAAGTTTGGCACAATAAACTCAGGGCCATTGTTAGTCCTTATGAATTTTATGTTTGAATTATGTTGGACTTCAACCATTTGATGAAATTGAGAACATTTCCCCTAGTTTCAGCTTTGGATTTCATTAAAATGATCCAAGTATATATACTAAAATCATTAACAACTATTAAAAAATATGAATGAGCATGATGCGACTTAATTTCTAGGGGACCCCAAACATCAAAATGTACAAGATCAAAAGGATGCCTGGATTTATTAAAACTTGAATGACAAGGAAAATTCTTGTGCTTAACAAAGGGACATACATCAAAAATAGTTTTTTTATCAACAACAACAAATGGAAAATTATTTTGTAAAGATTGCATTCTAGTAAGGGATAAATGGCCTAATCTTAAATGCCATAGGGAACTATTTTGGAAAAGTACAAACAAAGTATTGTTTATTCTAGAGACATCTCTACACTTGTTCTTAAAGATTTAATGACACAAGCCTTCAAGCTTCTTAGTCAAACCAATCATCTTCATGGATGTATGATCCTAAATAAAACATTTAGTATCATTAAAGCTTACTTTGTATTTCAAGCTTTGACATGATTTTGAAATAGAAATCATGTCGACAGAAAAATCAGGTATATAAAGAGCATTTATTATCAAGAAAGTATGGAAAAACAGTATCGTACCAATGTGTTTTGCTTAAGAAAATTGTCCATTAGAAAATTTAACATTGATAGGATTGATTTCATTATAAGAATGAAACCAAGAATTTGAAGAACAAATAGGATCACTAGCTCTTGAATTTGTTTTCCAATAGTTCAAAGTGCAGCATTTATATACAAAAGAATGAGAATTAACTTTGTCATTCAAAGGTGGATGGCATATGAATGGAGAAGACTCAACCTAATTAGAAAATGTAGAGCTTGAATATTTATGAAGAGATGAGCTCTGAAGAAGAGTCACTAGTTCCTCAAATTTACCTTGAGTAATTGGAGAGGAATTGCTAGTGGTAGTTAATTGCTTGATAGATGTGCCATCATTATCATCAATATCATTTGTGGCAACACTGTTAACCATTTAAATTTTGATAAAGTGAGGTGGAAAACCATGTTTTATGAAGAAGACCTCAATTTTGTGGCCAGTCATACCACAATGAGTGAAAATTTTGAACTTAGAAGTGTTAACTAGTTTCAACTAACAAAAATAAGTCTCAACTAACTTCAACAAACTGAAATAACTATAACTAACTAGTTTCCCAAAGTGGGAACTTTCTAATTAACTTTTGAAAACTAGTTACTACAACTAAAAATTTGTTAAAAGATGAAAAAGCTAAAAAACACTATCACATAAATGTTATTATGCATCATACTTTAAATATGTATATTATTAGAATTTAGAAGTAAAATCATTTGGTATATAAATAACTGTTTAGCGTCCCATATGAAATAATTGTGAGCTTTCATTTTTGGTTTTGAAAGTCAATTTCAAACTATAACATTTTTATGTATATTTGATCTATGTGCGTGTAATTTGATTCATCACGTATGTACCTTGAGTCACCTCCATATTTAATCTATTGGATTTGAACCCATGAGAATGTGTTTTTTAGCCTTTACAATTTGATATAAGTTAAAATATCGAGTGTATCTTGAATTACAAGTTAGAAGTCTTGCAATCAAGATTTTTTGTAAGGCTTGATTCGAATCAGACAAGTTATGATTAAAATCAAACTCTTGCTTGGAAGTGTGGAACTTTCCTTCGTCTTCCTAATCCGAATCAAGAGAGTGTGTAATTCAAATCACGACACTTTTTGACTCGAATCACAAGAAGTTTGATAAGAATTATGGAAGTCAATTTTCTTCAAAATTAACTGCCATATAAATCATGTTTTATGTGACTCAAATCACATACCCAGACACACGATCCCAATAAACCAAAAAATTCTTCACTTTATTACCTTTGATTTAAATCATTCTTTGATTCAAATTACAAACTCATGATTTGACTCAAATCACATTTTATTTTTTTTCATTCATTTTTTGTGCCTTATATCTAGCACCTATTTAAATTTAGTCTTTGTCTTCTTTCATGATTGATGACGATTAATTTTAACATTGGCAAAATGATGAGATAATTCTTTTGATAAGCTGTTGAATAATTGAGGGAAGAGAATCTAGAAGATTCATCAAGAACCCAATCTTTCTTTGTCGACAATCATGTGAGCAACCATGAAAGCTTCTTCATTCACAAATAATATATCTTCTAGAGTCCACCTTGTGAAAAATTTCTAGAATGTTGAGTTAGTAAGAATTTTGTAGATGTCTTATGTGAGAACCTTTAGATATTATTCATCATCTTCAGCCTTTTGACAAGACGCCATTGTCGTGGTGCTAACCTCTAAAAATTGAGCGTGAGAGGTAGATAAAAGGTACATTAGGTAATCTAATATTTTTTTTATAAAGTTATTTTATTTTTATCAATACAGTGTCTAATCACTCTTGGTTAGAACAATCACTCAGACAATTCTTATTTAAATTTGAGTAAAGGGTGATGCGGAATTGAAACCTGAAACAATATTATTGTGGTTAGCAAGTGTATTGGATCAGGATCATTGAAGATCTTGAGTATTAGCAGTTGAACAATTTGCATCAACATAAGGGATTATCATTATAGGTTCGTGTTTGATAAAGCATTGGGATGTTAGTGTTCAAGTTAATGATAATTCGGTGTATCAAAATATTTGTTTCTTAAAATTTAAAAATAGTGGAAGATGTTACCATTTTCAATGTTGAAAATCATCGAAGAATGGAGTAAGCATAGCGATGACGAATTGTCAAACCACTATATCTTTCATTTTCTGCATATTATCATGTGTGTTAGATATTGCTCATCTCTAGATTGTCATTTAGAATTAGATCTAGCTTATAGTGTTTTATCATATATGTGTAGGTCTGAGATGAACCTAGTTCATTGAACACTCTTCACTTCAAAAATTATGTTATCTTTACGATGTTAGATTTAAATGGATGTTAAAGCAACTTTGTTTTTCTTTATTGTTTATGGCATTGATTGAATCATTATTCTTACAAATATGAAGAAACATATATCTTTAAATTCATTTGTTGTATTTTTGCTTCCGCTTATCAGGTTTTACTTTCACGCTCTAAACTTTAATTTTGTAAAAGAAAATGATTTTTAAAATGGTTTAAAGGGACCGATCTATTAAACCCCCTTCTAAGTTTCATCCTCATACTCTCATCTAATACCATTAAAATATAGTTTGAGTTGGTTGTTGGGGTTGATTGAAAATATACATGTTGATAATTTTTATGGTGGAGTATGATTGTCGGTAATTTCAACTTAACGAGTTTGATTTAGCCCTTAAACATGTTATTCTGTTCTTCTTGATGCAGGTGCGAAAATGCGGGATGATAGGGAGGAGGCTCTTCTTTGGTGATCAAGGGTGAGCTTGGTCTTGTAACTCCTGCGGGATTCCGTTATGAATCAACTCTGAGGTTAATTTGGGGATGTGCAGGTGGGATTGGCTATTGAGTCAATGGTGTTTGCTGCTATTGAGGAATAGAAACTATTTTTTTTTGCCAGGTGGTTGGAGAAAATCCGAGGCCTGGATTGTGTTAGAGTGCTGGTTTGAGAGATGGAGGCGTCAGAGATTTCATCATCGTTCCCATGGTCAGTAAGGATTCTAATGATATTGTTAGAATGATTTGGCACTTCTTTTATGCCATCAACCTCTCCAATAACCGCATCGTGGTCAATGACCCCCTGAATATCTTTTCCTCCGCAGCGCAATACTCTCCCTATGGTTGGATTCTGCAAGCTCGACGAAGAATTAATTGGTTCAATGTAACTCCCTTGTCATCTTCAGCGGATGCAGTCTGAACTGAACCATTTAGCAAATATTCCCTTAGAAATTGGACTGTAAGTCTATGGTGCGCGAATTGCAGCGGAAACTTGCCATGATATTTCGCTTTTATCTATTCCAGATAGATCCACCCTTGCTCTGGCCAAGCTCAACATCCCCTCAATTTGGATTGTAAAGCACAAGGACGTTGCAAACTATGACTTTACGAGAACCTGTCAAACCGGGGGCTGTTGCGGTTTTCTCTTTTTGTGTTTTGTTTGATCGCTTCCGAACCAGTCACTTTCATAATCTAATCATTCTGCTTGTTTCATTTGCTTGCAGTTTATGATGTTGTTGCCCAAGCTGGTGTTGACACACCTGTTGTTCTGATGGATGTTTGCGAAGAAACATGTTCCAGATGGTAAACCGTAATATTTAATGTATGCTTTTGGTTCTGACTCCATGAAATGTATCGTTGCAGGGGGGAGCGTGATCATGAGAGCTGGCACGAAGGACAGAAATACTTGGAGAAATAACGTGGGTGGGTATCCTGCCATAATCCTGTTCGCAACCGCCGACCCCAAGATGCTCCTCAGGGCGAGGTCATGCCTTCCAATTGATTGAGATGGAGAGAACCTCGAACTAGTGCAACCTGGTATTGAGAATAGAAGTGTAATAGAAATGCATATAATATAAGCTGTCCTCTCAAATGTAATAGCTTCCGACTTGTAACTTGTCTCGAACCATGGATCTTGAAATCCTGTTTGTGTACTCTTGGATTTGTATGTTAATACACCACCAATTTGGTTACTGTACTTGAATTTAACTCTTAAAGTTGGTGGATAAGTTTTGAAATTAGAATGGCAGCGAATATCATCAGATGTCACCCATGCTTTATCTCTTAATTGGGTGAGAGGAAGAAAAAGTGAACTTGATCCATAAACAGCATGTAGTGTAAATAAACTGAACATTAGTTTCTAAACTCGTTACGTCACAAGCCTTGCCATCATAACTTACTTAATGCATCCAAGATCTTGAGTCATGAACCTATAGTCTCCACTTGTATCTTCTTGATTTGTATTAGATTTGGAACAAAACTTGAACTGGTGAGTCTTTAATTTCTAAATCCCCGAATTTGTAGATCACACGAATTCTTTTGAGTGAATGATACATTTAATTCCTTGAAGTACTCGACCGTAAAGATCTAGGTTCGACATTACTGCACTTGCACAAGTTAGTTAGTCGTAACAAAATATGTATACAAAAGTAAAAGGATAAAATGCAAGAAAAACAAAGGTGGGATATTAAGGTCCAAAAATAGGGTGCGACAATTATTAACAAAACTTAGAGATATCTGGCAGAACCAAATCTTGTTTTAACAATCTCCCCCTTTTTATAATGACAAAACCATGTATTTTGATGACATAATTTTGTACGAAGATAATCAATAGGAAATGATAGACCTAAGTTTATAAATAACTCCCCTTTATCAAGCTCCCCCTGAATCTAAGACTTAAAAAAATCTTATCAGATTTGGGATTCTAGAGCCTAATTATAAAGTTCTTATCAGATTCAGAAATCAAAGCCTGATTATATGCCAGAGCCTGATTGGTCTTATAAGATCTTGTTAGATTCAAAATAACAACGCCTAATTATATAATAGAGCCTGATTACCAATATATCAATTTGTTCATGAAAAACATTCTAAGAAAAATTGTGCAATTAAAAAGTTAGAATGTCAGAGCTATGATTTAGAGACAAGGTATTCTTATCAAAATAATTTTCCATTAATGTACTCCCCCTTTTTGTTATAATAAAAAAGGTAAATAAGAACAAAATAAGATAAACACAAAAAAACAAAGGAAACTAAGGGGTCGCCTAAGGAGTGTCTAAGGTTGAGGAGGAGGAGAGAGCCTCTGAAGGATCTGAGCAAGTGCATTCTGAATGTTGTAAGTGAGTTCATCTTGCTTGTCCATCCTCATTCTGAACAACTCTTGCTCCTCCTGAATTCTTTCCAAAGTTTTTAGTATTGGATCAAAAGTAGAGTTTTCAGCAGCTCTCAGGATATCTTTTTGATTTTTCAGTGCAACTTCCTTCTTAGCTTGATCTTGAGCTTCCTTAGCTAACCTTTCAGCTTCTTTGTTAAGAGCTTCCTTGGCCAATCTCTCATCTAGTTTCCTTTCAGCAGCTAGCTTTGCTTCAGCTTCCCTCTTAGCTTTCAATCTCTTTTGACCTTGTTGGACAAAATAATCTTTTGTCAGAACGGAGAGATTTTGAATCTTCTGAAATTCTTCTGACATCCACTGATTGAATTGATCCCAGGGAGCACCAAAAGCAGAGGGGTCTTCGCTTGAATTTGATTCATCAGAGAGTGTCTTGAATTTCATAACTACAATCTCCTTAAAAGCATAAATAACTTCATCTAGGTTAGGAGGGGGAAGGTCAGAAGGTTCATTCTCAGGTAATGGTTGGGTTTCTTCAGCACAATGACCCATATTGGTGATATCATTATTTTAAGGATTTGATTTTGGTGAAGAAGTATCAGGATTGTTGATATAGTTTCAGGAATTATTTATGGAGAGGATAATGATGGAGAGATGGTGGAAATTGGTTGTTAAGATATGGTGGAAGTTATTAGTAAGAAAATGGTGGGAGTTGGTTGAGTTGAAATGGTTTAGAATAACGGTAGTGGAAGTTGTGTAGAGGGTGGAATTATTTGAGTTTGTGGTTCAGAAGTAGGTATGGAAGAGGTGGTGACGATTGTTGAGAAAGTCTGAGCAAGGTTTTTAAACTCGCGAGTCTACTCAGACTCGTAAAGGGTATGTATACTCGAATCGCTGACTCGACTCATAAACTCATACGAGTCTATGAAAAATTAAAAACGACTTTCAAAAACTTGTATGTGACATGTAACAGCCCAATTTTCAAATAGTGGATTAATTATACTAATTAATTGGATCTATTTGATCTATGTG
Organism: Lathyrus sativus; assembly: GCA_963859935.3. Classification (NCBI taxonomy): domain Eukaryota; kingdom Viridiplantae; phylum Streptophyta; class Magnoliopsida; order Fabales; family Fabaceae; genus Lathyrus; species Lathyrus sativus. The sequence goes on along the minus strand of CAWUDS030001744.1, from coordinate 898 downwards.
AGTTATTGGATTTAACTGATTTATTCTATTTGGTAGAATAATGTGGGATTACTAGATACTATCCAATTAATGACAAGATGAGATATTTTGGTGAATAAAGGGTCAAGTGGATATTTTATGAGAAATTGATTAGTAGATATTTTGAGAGAAGGGAAATGTGATGGAAATAAAATAATGGAAGGTATATAAAGATAAGTGGAAGGAAAATAGATGGATAGGAAAACATAAGAGAAAGAAAGTGGAAGAGAAGAGAAAGAGGAAGATAAGAGGAAAACTTGGAAAATCATCAAGATCCGATCCAAAGCTTCGATTTGATCAAGGTAAGAGTGAGAAACATTATTATCTTAGCAATGTGTATGAATATGTATGATTGGATTGGGTTGTTGTGAGTTTTCCACCATTTTTCATTTTATGGAAAAATGGATTTAATCGGTGTAAATCGAAGTTTAACGGTTAAAATCGAGAATAAGTAGTATAGTTTAGTCGGGTATGGTTATACTAAGGTTATGGAAACTGATTGGATGAGAATCGGTCGATTTTGGAGAGAGATGGAATTTCTGAACAGTAGGAAAATTCTGGTTCGCAGACGTTCGCTAGCTGTTCGCTAGGCAGGCTGGTCGCAAACGCTCGCTGGCTCCTCGCCTAGCGAGCTAGTGGCGAGTGGAAACAGAATGTGAGAGGTTCCTTCGCTGGGGGTTCGCTGTGGCGAACAAGGTAGCGAGTGAGGTCTGTAGCCTCTGTTTGGGTTCGCTAGCAGTTCGCTAGGCGAACATGTAGCGAAGGTTCGCTAGCTGCTCTCTAGGAGAGGCAGTAGCGAACATGACAGCATTTTGTTTTTCTGTGACTTCATTCCATGTTGTGTTGTGGTTCGATCGGGTTCGATTCTTAATGGAATGAA
>CAWUDS030001743.1:0-50949 GCA_963859935.3 Lathyrus sativus | reverse complement strand
TTCAACTAGCTTTGACTTTTTAGGGTCAAGCTTACCATCGAATTTTACATGAATTGATTCCTCAACAATTCGTGTTTCTGTGTTATAGATTCTATAGCCTTTAGAGCATTCAGTGTATCCTAAAAATAAACACTTTTGAGTTTTGGAGTCAAACTCGCCAAGATTCTCTTTAGTGTTCAACATAAAACAAATACAACCAAAATGATCAAAATATGAAATGTTGGGTTTTCTATTCTTCCAGAGTTCATAAGGAGTCTTACCCAGAATAGGTCTGATAGAAATCTTGTTATGAATATAACATGTTGTATTTACTACCTCTGCCCAGAAGTGCTTAGCCATGTCAATTTCTTGGATCATGGTACGAGCCATTTCTTGCAAAGTCATATTCTTCCTTTCCACTACTCCATTCTGTTGTGAAGTTCTGGGATAGGAGAAATCACGAGAAATGCCATGGGAATCAAAAAGATTCTCAAAGTATCTATTCTCAAATTCTCCACCGTGATCACTTCTGACTCTGGCAATTTTTCAATCCTTTTTGTATTTGCACTTGTGAGCAAAAGGTAGAGAACACAGAATGTGACTCATCCTTGTGTTTCAAGAAATTTACCCATGTCCACCGATTGAGGCAATTTTCACTAGTCCAAACAAATCAATGTATAGAAGTTCTAAACAGTCTAGAAGTAGAAACAACATTTTTCACTCTAAAGGAAGTTTTGGAGAACTTTCCTTTCTGACATGCTTCACAAAGAGAATCTGAAGAATACATCATATTTGGTAAGCCTCTGACAAGTTCAAGCTTGTTTAGCTGAGAAATCTTCCTCATGCTAACATGGCCCAAACGTCTATGCCATATCCATTGCTCCTTATTAATAGACATTAAGCATTTGACATTCTGTTCCTTAAGATCATAAAGTCCAATCTTGTAAATATTGCTTTTCCTCTTTCCATTAAATAGGATTGAGCCATCCTTATGACTAACAGCCTTACAGGACTTTTGATTAAAAATGATATTATAACCATTATCACTAAGTTGGATAATTGACAATAAGTTATGCATCAAACCGTCAACCAAAAAAACATCAGTAATAGAAGGAAGTTTACCATTCCCAACAGTTCCAGAGCCAATGATTTTACCCTTCTAGTTTCCTCCGAAACCGACGAAGCCTCCAAGCTTAAGTTCTAAAATTTGGAACATATGCCTTCTTCCCGTCATGTGTCGCAAGCAGCCACTGTCCAGGTACCATGATTGGTGTTTCGACTGAGCTGCTAAGGATTTCTGCAACATATGTTATCTTATCCTTAGGTACCCACTTTCTGGGTCCTTTTTTGTTAGTTTTCCCAGAGTATTTAATAACCTTGGGCTTATGTGCAACAAGATAATCAAGTGGAGTTTTTGCATGACACTTAGGTTTATAAATAGAGTATTTATCCTTTGTCCAAAACTTTAAGTACTGCGAGTAGCATTTGAAACCTTGAAACATATTCTCAACTGTTTCATCATCCCCCATTCTGAATGTCTCATATTTGTGGATTAAGGCAAGTGCCTGTGTCTACTTAACTTGAGCATTTTCTTCATGAGTCATTCTTAGAGAATCAAAAATGGACTTGGCTGTATCTCAGTTTGTTGTCTTCTCATACTCAGTATAAGAGAAAACATTTAGCAGTATAGTTATTGCCTTGTGATGATTCTTGTAATATTTCTTTTGTTGGTTGGTCATAACACTTCTTGATACTTTTACTCCTTCAACATCAACTGGGTGAGTATAGCCATCAACAACAAGATCCCAAAGATCTACATCATACCCGAGAAAAAAACTTTCAATTTTACCTTTCTAGTAGTCAAACTTTTCACCATCAAAGACTGGTGGTTTGACACTGTAGTGATATTTCTCATCTGGAATATGAACATGGTGAAGTATTGATAAAACTTTTATCACAATCAGAACTAGGCTCTGATTCTAATTGAAGGTGTGAGAAAACATAAGAAATGAGGCGTTTGAATTGGATTTTCAAAAATGAAAACTTTTTGTGAAACTCAAACAAATATCACAAATAAACTAACAAGAGAGAAAGATACACGATATATCCTGGTTCACTTGAAAGCTATCAAGCTAATCCAGTCCACCCGCCAAGGTGATTTTTCCTTATACACAAGGATTTAATCCACTATAATCAACTAATTACACTGCACTAGCAACCGCTGGTGACTAGCAACACAGACAAGCGTCTCTTCTTAAGGATTCTGACCCAACTGGTTCCTTAAGTAATCACAATCTGCATTAGAAACCACTGGTGACTAACAACAAAGACTAACTGTCTCTTCTTAAGGATTTTGACCTAACTGGTCCCTTAAGGAGTTACAAACAACAGTTTGAAGAAAAATGTTTACAATGAATTGCTTCTACACAAGCATATATAAACACTATTAATAGCTCTAATGACTTAAAGAAACTTTCACAATATGAACAATGTTATTTCTTTGTATTGTGGTGTTTTAATATTGTTGCTTAAGTTCTTCATAGATCATTCAATTCTTGTCATTCATACTTCTTTGATAATCATTTTTGTTGTATGAATCATTATATCAATCGTTGTACCGTGCTCTTTTTTTTTTAAGTCACCAAGTCCTTATATAGCCAGAAAAAGAACGGTTGAAAGGCAGATCAGGAATATCCTTTTAGATAGCCGGCGACTTGAAATAATGTCGTTACACAGGAATGAAAATCGTACACAAAAGTTATCCGTTGTACCATCAAATCAGAGTAGTGGAATGGAACGTTGAAACGTACTATGTACTATTTTCCCTCGTAAACGTTTGAGCTTATCTTCTGTACATCAGAGGCTTCTGAATAGAAATGATTGAAGCATGAGTAGAAGAGTTGATCATTGGGTCTTTAGAGTCTTGAGTCTTCAAAAGTTGTTCACCAGAACCCTGTCTTCAAAACTTTAAGCATTCAGTCTTCAGAATCCTTGGTCATTAGTAACTTAAGTCTTCAGAACGTTGTCCAACAGAACTTTGTCTTTAGAGTCTTCAACACTTAATCTTCAGAAACTCAAGTCTTTAGAATTTTGTTCAGCAGAAATTTGTCTTCAGAGTCTTCCTCACTTAGTCTTCATAAGATAATAACTTCAGAAGCTAGAAAGCCTTCGAAGTAAAATATCAGAGTCATGCTTAGAGGCAGAAACCAAGAGAACATTGTAACAACAACATATTGTCTTCTTAGAATCTTTCTGAATGTGAGTAGATCAGAAGCAGACTTGCTTCTTATAGTGCATAAGCGACTTTGTTCAGTTCAGAGTAATGTTGCACATGGTCTCAATCAGAGTCAGAACTTGTTTGTTAAATCTTTAGAAAAAACAAACGTTAGAGTACCAAAATTGTTCTCACACAAATACTACTTTGTTATTATTAAAACTTAGAGATATCTGACAGAACCAAATCTTGTTCTAACATATATATTGCAGTTTCTTGACATTTCAGAGCATCCAAGTCATGCGGAAGCGCTGTCAAAATTCATTTCTAGTATTAGGCAGAAAATTTACTTGTAAAAGTGACAATAACTCACATCGAGGGACAGTCACACAAATTCTGTTTTTATTCAACTATCACGTATGCTTTGAACAATTTTTCTTCCCTACCATGGGTTTAACCCGACTTCACACATTCTTTGTTATATGATACCTACAAAGTAATGCGTAAAAACTAGGAAATGCCTTTGCAACCAAACTCTTTAAAGCAACATCGCAATCACTGACAATTACTTTCAGCCTGTCTTGTTTGTCCTTCAACATTGTCAGATAGAACTCTATAGCCCAAGTAACATTTTCCTCTTTTTTCTCTTTCTAGAAATGCGGATCCGACAGAGTAAGTTTTTTCAGTAGAAGTAACACTAATAATTTCCAATAGTTGAAGTCTATACTCGTTGGTCTTATACGTTGAGTCAATGATGAGCACAATTGAAAACATGTTGAACAACTTTATAGAATCAGAATGAGTCCAAAATATATCTCGAACAGTTACTCCATCCTCACACTTTTGGTATCTAGATACATAAATGCTATCATCTATAAGTTTTAACAATTGTTGCATTTCAATTCTATCCCTACTAAACGCCTTTTTATTAAGGGTCTGAATATTATAGACTTGCCTGATATTTGAGATATTTCTGGATCTTCTACGTTTCAAAGTTGCAAATATGTTTTTTGGCTAAACCATATTCAATGTCATATCTGAAATGATTTCCTTCTCTTTTGGCATGAGGCGACATGCAATTGGATTCTCGACTAGCTTTTCACACGTGTCATGGTTATGTAAACCACACATCACATTAAATCTCCATTTGTTATTTGCCAAAAGATAACCACACAACTTAAATGAATACTCACATTTTCATGAATCAGTGTTATCTCATTCAAATTTTCGAAGAGGAGTTCTATACTCCCCACTTCTTTCGCATGTCATTGTCACAAATGCAACTCTTCTATCCAAACTATTATCGAACCTTTCGATTACAACACCAAATCTCAATTTGGATGCCTCCGTATGAATCCATTGAATTATATGATCATGAAATTCAAACTCTTGTTCATTTGTAAATTGGTTGCCAACATCTACCTCCTTCACATCAAGCGTCTGGCATTCAGAGACACAATAGGTTTGGGAAACATCGAGGGTGCACCATATCTAATGCAAACAAAAATATAAAATACTAAAAAACAGCTAAAAATAAAAATAGACAGTTTGAAAATGAAAACACATAGTCTCCGAAAATGCATTTTTAGAGAAATTCATACAGAACCCGAAAATACATTTTCAGAAACATCGTAACTTTTTCATCTAGAAAACAAGATTAATGTGAGTAATGAAGAACGAAATAAACTATCTTTACCTTAAATTTCATCTTCTTTTCCTCCTTTTGATGTGATGAAACACAATATTGAAGTTTTGAAGTGAAAATTTTGATTGAGAATGAAAGGGTTTTTTTGGAAGGGTTTTGGGTAAAAATGGGTATGGACTCTCATCATGCAGAGTGTCGTTTTATTAAAATCACGTTCGATAGTTTTGGAAATGCATCTTCTAAAATGACTGATGGGCAAAGGTGATAGGTTTTCAAATTCCTGCTTCCAAAATCTAGAAACAAGCTTCCGAAAAAGTCATTGGGTTGTCAAATTAAAAATAAACGGATAAGATTTGTTCGGAGATGCATCTCTGAAATAATATTTGACATAAATATAAAGTGACAATCAATTAGGAGGATTTCAGTTAGACAAATGATGCGTTCGAAGATGTATTTTCGGAAGCTGAAGGACATTTTTGAATTTTCATAAGATAATTTTGCATCTTATTGTGAGATTAGTAATCCTCTAAATTTTTTTTTTTGGTAATGATATTAAAATACGATTGCACCATATATGCCTATTAAAATAATATTTTTAGAATAATTTTTTACTCAATTAATAACCATGCTTAAATTGAGGAGCATCGTTGTTGAGAAGTGTGGTGGTTAAAATTTGCCATATTGTTCACATTTAGACTGCTATAATTTATTAATTTTTTTTGTAATGTTTGAATCTAAACAATTAGACCTATATGTTTGTCTCTAAAATATTATTTGAACAAACCTTTGGTTTAATTAATATTATGTTTTGATTGAGGAGTGTAGTTTTTGATAACTGTGCTAGTTGAAATTGTCATAACGTTCACATTTAAATCACCACAATTTATCCGGTGTTTGATAATATACGAAAGAAAGAAGTGATTTAAAAAATTTCTGAAATTTGAGTGAAATATTAAGAGTGTATTGAAATAATACTTTTCGAACGATACAAATGATTTTTATTAGACAAGTAAATCATTAAACTGTGAATAAGATATTTATGATTTCATTTTCTTATTTAACCAAAAAATTCGAGTTGTCTTGTTTAATTGATTTGACGCAATGCTGAATTTTAGTAATGAATCTGCATGATACATTTGTGAAATTGAAATCATATATGTAGTCGTAGAAGTCCAAATTAAGTGAAATAAATTGCAATTGAATGATAAGATCTATATGTATTACTTTTATGAAGACATAAAAAGTCAATTAAGACAGTAGAATGTGCTTGGATGCATCTGACTGTGCATGGAGCGCATTTTAGCCCAAGTGTGGATTTTAATTCTAGGGTAATGTTAACTTGTGTCCTTGGGGCACATGTTAAGAAAATCACTTATAGTAAATTTGCATTGGAAAAAATAATTTAAAACTTAATTTTATACTTTAATTAAAGTTTATACACAATTTTCAAGACAACGTTTCTTAATTTAGTTCTTAACATGTGCCCCAATGACACAAGTTAACATTATCCTTAATTCTATACCGAAGCATTTGAGCGCCCTTGTTTTGCAACTATGTGTACAACACATTTCTAAGTCAGATATATTAATTATTTTGTTTATAATATAAGGCGGAGTAGTAATACTCAAGTTTGCAAGGGTTCCAACAATCATTATGATGTTAAAATTGATTAAAGTTGATTGGTACTCCCTCCGTCTTATAAAAGTATTTCATTTATATTTTTTATATGTTTCAAAATAAATGTCTCTTTAAAATATTAATATAATATTTATTATTTTTTTCTTCTATTATACCCATATTTATTTGCTTTATGTTTTTTAACTACTCTACTAACTATAATAAATAAGAGTATTTTAGTTAAAAAAATATTAATTTTATCATTAAAATTAATACATCTAATTTTTTTTTTAAAACTGCGCAGAACTTAAATAAAATGCTTATTATGAGACGAGGGAGTATTACTTTACAACTTAATGCTTTGCTTGCGATCTAAGTAAAGATAAAATTATGTGTATTTATATGGGGTAGGTGCCACCACTGTGTTTTTGAAAAAGTTATTTTAAATACTAGAGTACATTTATATAACAACTAATAAAAAAAATATTTAACTAAAATGTTATTATCCATCAAAGTGTTTTGGCTATGAATATTGTTAAGAAACTGAAAAATTCATGAATGAATGAAATGAGAAAAGAGAGAAAAGGAAGAAATTGTTTTGAAGCTACAAATTATATTAATAAGCTTAACTTTTGATTGTACATGAATCATCCTCGTATAGCTAATAAAACAAGTTGTAATCTAACTCCAACTAATTTCAACAAACTATAACTAACTATGACTAACTAGTTTATCAAATTGGAAACTTTGTAATTAATTTTTGAAAATCAATTACTAAAAATATAAAGTTTGTTACAAAATGAAAAAGCTTAAAAACACTATTACATCAATGCTACTACGATTCATACTTTCAATATTTCCTTCAAGTTTAAACATGATAGATGTTTAACATGTCAAGCTTGAATATACAGATATTGAATTTTCTTGTGCTCAAAGGTTTTGTTAGGAAGTCAGTCAAATGCTATTGAAAAGATATGGGAAACAACTTCATTGTGTCTTGCTGAGCCTTCTCTCTTATTATGTGATAATCAATCTTAAGAAGTTTTGTTCTTTCATAAAAAATAGGATTCAAAGCTATGTTCAATGCGCTTTGATTGTCACGATACAAAAACATATGGCTTGTAGCAAGTAATATGTATGTCTCTTAGAATGTAGAGATGTAGTTGATCCTAATGCTCTATATTCTACTTCAAAAGAGGATATAAAAATTGTTGATTGCTTATTTGGTTTCCAGGATACAATGAATGAGCAAAAAAAGAAACAATAATGTGATGTGCATTTCCTATAATTAATACATCTGGCTCAATCTGCATTAGAGTACCTTAGGATTTACATCTAGAAAACAACAAACCTCTGGCAAGGTTTTGTTTCAAATACCTGATAACTCTGCAAGTTATGTTATAGTGAAATTGAGTAGGATTATGAAAGAATTGACTCAACTGTTGTGTTGCAAGAGTTATGTCTAGCATTGTATTGTTCAAATATAATAATCTACAAATGAGTCTTATGTATAAAGTGACTTTTTCAAAAGGCATGCTTTCATTTTGATGCAACTTTGTTGAAGGATTTGAGGGTGTGGTAGCAGGTTTAGATGTAAGTAAATGTGTATCATTTAACAAATCTAGGAAGTACTTTTTTGTGAGATGAAAATTCCTTTTTTTGAATGTGCCACCTCAAGGCCAAGGAAGTATTCTAGAATTATTAGATCTTTGATTTAGAATTTTCTATGTGGAATACTTTTAATCTTGTCAAATTTATATATAGATGTTCCTGCTAGTATAACATCATCCACACACACAAGCATGACTATGATCTGATCATTCTTCAAAAAAGGGAATATGGAATAATCTAAATTCAATTTAGTATAACCAAGTTCCAAAATCAGAGAAGTGAGTTTCTTATACCATTTCCTACTTGCTTGATTTAATCCATAAAGGCTTTTAACAAGCTTGCAAACCTAATTTGGTTTGGTGCATTTGATTTCTTAAGGGACACTCATATACAAATCCTCCTCTAAATCACCATTAAAGAAAGCATTATTCACATCTAGTTGACATAAGTGCCAACTTTATAGATGCAACTGCAAGCAAAACTCTGACAATGGATAATTTTACCATTGGTGAAAATATATCAAAGAAATTTAGTCCTTCAATTTGATTGTACCATTTGGCAACCATCTTTCTTTATATCTCTCTATGGACCCATCGACTTTTTGTTTAGTTTTGTAAACCCATATGCTACAAATAGATTTAACATTTAGTGCCAAGTCAACAAATTTCCAAGTACCATTGATAGCTAGCACTTTCAATTTAGATATCATATCTCTTTGCCAAATTGCATCCCTACAAGCTTCTTCATAAGATTTGGGCTCTGAATCATGTGTGAGTGGAGTACTGACAGCTTTGTGAAAAGAAGACAAAAATTTGAGGGAATGAAAAAAAGATATTGGATGAGGATTACCTGAAAATGATGGTTGGTATGAACAATTTGAAGATTTTCACACATAGTCCTTAAGATGGGTTGGAGAATACATGTTCCTAAATGGTTTTTGGAGGTTAATTGATTGGACAATATTGGGATAAACATTATCTCTATTCTCAAAATGTAAAGGTATTTGCATGGATTTTCCATGTGATGGTTCATTTTGTGAAGTTTATGGTAATCCATACCGAGGCGGTTCTACTTGTGATGGTCCAGAATGAGATGATCCAGTTTTTAATTATTCGGGTTAAATTATTTCATGATATGGTGATATTCTAGAATCTAAAGATGCGTGGTAATGCCAATTTGGTTTATAAAAAATGTGTTCATGGTGGAATATTGGGAAACAAGTATGAGTTGTGTTGAGAAACAAGTGTGATTTCTAAGTTCCACATTGCTTATAAAAGTGGAGGTTGAACACTTTATAAATAACAAGACCCACACACATATCACCTTAAGGTTTTGGGTGAATATGTGGTGTCTCTCTCATTTATTTGGGTGAGTGTTTTACCCAATGTGAATCCTTCCCCCTCATGATATCCCATCAATGGTATCAGAGCCCGATTCGAGTAAGGGATCGGCTCCTTGTGTCAAAAGCCTTCTTGACACGGTGGTTAGGCGAAGTGTTCTGTTGAAATACCCATAACGAGATAAGGGTGTCTCTCAACGGAAATACAAGCATGTGGTTGAAAGATCTTCCGCTCGAGGGCGAACATAGTGGATGAACTCACACTTGAGAGGGAGATTTTTGGGAAATAATTGTGATTTGTGTTAAGAAACAAGTGAGTTCTAAGTCCCACATTGCTTGGAAAAATGGAGGTTGAACTCTTTATAAGTAAGAGGACCCATACACCTATCACTTTAAGGTTTGGGTGAATATATGGTGTCTCTCTCATTTGTTTGGGTGAGTCTTTGACCTTTAGACGAGTGTTTGACCTAATGTGAATGCTTCCCCCTCATGATATCCCATCATGGACAACATTTCTTTATAGAAAAATTAATGTTTGTGTCGAAGAGAATTTCTCCTTTGACACCTTGCCTTAAGCCCAAAAAAACACACATCCTACCTCTATAATCAAGTTTCGTTCTATGAGACTGGATTGTTAATGCACATGCTAAAGTTCCAAAAACTTTTAAAACATGTAAATTAGGTTCCTCATTTAACAAAAGGTAGTAAGGCGATTTGTTCTTTAAAATAGGGCTAGTAACCCTGTTCTTGATGTAAACAACATGATTGAATGCATATGACAAATTTTGGGATTATTAGATTGAAAAACTAAGGCTCTTGCAATGTTTAAAATATGTGAATGTTTTCTTTCCACCCTTCCATTTTATGGAGGATACTCAACACAAATGATTAGGTGTAAAATGCCCTTGGAAGAATAAAAACTTTGGCACAATAAACTCAGGGCCATTGTTAGTCCCTATGAATTTTATGTTTGAGTTATGTTGAACTTCAACCATTTGATGAAATTGAGAATATTTCCCCTAGTTTCAGCTTTGGATTTCATTAAAATGATCCAAGTATATATACTAAAATCATTAACAACTATTAAAAAATATGAATGACCATGATGTGACTTAATTGCTAGGGGACCCCAAACATCAGAATGTACAAGATCAAAAGGATGCCTGGATTTATTAAAACTTGAATGACAAGGAAAATTCTTGTGCTTAACAAAGGGACATACATCAAAAATAGCTTTTTGATCAACAACAACAAATGGAAAATTATTTTGTAAATATTTCATTCTAGTAAGGGATAAATGGCCTAATCTTAAATGCCATATGGAACTATTTGGAAAAGTACAGACAAAAGTATTGTTTATTCTAGAGACATCTCTACACTTGTTCTTAAAGATTTAATGATACAAGCCTTCAAGCTTCTTAGTCAAACCAATCATCTTCATGGATGTATGATCCTAAATAAAACATTTAGTATCATTAAAGCTTACTTTGTATTTCAAGCTTAGACATAATTTTGAAATAGAAATCATGTCGACAGAAAAATCAGGTATATAAAGAGCATTTATTATCAAGAAAGTATGGAAAAACATTATCATACTAATGTGTTTTGCTTAAGAAAAATGTCCATTAGGAAATTTAACATTGATAGGATTGATTTCATTATAAGAATGAAACCAAGAATTTGAAGAACAAATAGGATCACTAGCTCCTGAATTTGTTATCCAATAGTTCAAAGTGTAACATTTATATACAAAAGAATGAGAATTAACTTTTTCATTCAAAGGTGGATGGCATAGGAATGGAGAAGACTCAACCTAATTAGAAAATGTAGAGCTTGAAGATTTATGAAGAGATGAGCTCTGAAGAAGAGTCACTAGTTTCTCAAATTTATCTTGAGTAATTGGAGAGGAATCGCTAGTGGTAGTTAATTGCTTGATAGGTGTGCCATCATTATCATCAATATCATTTGTGGCAACACTGTTAACCATTTAAATTTTGATAAAGTGAGGTGGAAAATCATGTTTTATGAAGAAGACCTCAATTTTGTGGCCAGTCATACCATAATGAGTGCAAACTTTGAACTTAGAAGTGTTATGCTGAAAACTAGAAGTACCTTGTTTGGAATTAAAATTCTTGTATCCAACTTCATTGATCAATGCTTGAGAGTAATCAAATGGTATGATTTCACTAGCTTTCATGTTAAAGGAAAATTGAAAAAATCTTGTTCATAGGTGGTAATGGATCCATGAGTAAGATTTGAGATCTAACCACAACAAAGTTTTCATTTAGGATAGTAAGAAACCTGGTTGCATACAATAAGTTATTATTCTTCCTTGCTTGCCTCATAGCTTCACATGAACATCAAATTTTACATGTACAGTTGGGAATTGGCATGTAAACCTCCAATTATTCCCAAAGAACCTTCAAAGTGGAGTAAAATTCAGTAAATATTTTGGAATCTTGTTTAAGAGTGTAAATTTCTTGATGTAACTCTGAAACTTAAATCAGATCACCTTGAGAAAATATCTCTTTTAGGTCATTCCAAACATAAAATTTATTTCCCATGAACACAATAGATTGTGCAATCGATTCATAAACTGAATTGAGCAACCATGAGTGAACTAACATATTGCATTTATTCCAAGCATGAAAATAAAGATCAAAATGATCACCTAAAACTAGTGTGAATACACGTACAAACTCAAGATTCATTTTACCACCTAGTGCATGACACATAGATCTGGCCCAAGAATGATAGGTGAATCCTTCAAGAATCGGTGTGACTTTGACAGATGAAGGTCCATCACTTAAATGAACATAGTATGAACTATTTGATCCAATTGTAGATCAATAAGAGCTACATGAGGAGGCATGAATGAGGATGAAAATGATGAAGAAAAAGCAAGTAGCGGGTAGATCGCACAAACTCAAGACACCATGTTAAGAAATTGCAATCATCATGAATAAAGAGACAAAAGAAAGAAATTGTTTTGAAGCTACAAATTGCATTATGAGCTTAACTTGGGATTTTACATGAATAATCATTATATGGATAATGAAACAAGATGTTATCTAGTTTCGACTTGTTAGACTATGGCACAGATCTAAAAGGGGGGGGGGGGGGGGGGGGTTGAATAGATCCCAATTAAAAATTTGAGTCGGCGCTACCAATTAAAAATTGGTTTTGAAAAAATTGTTTTAAGTGCGGAAGCGGCCGAGGAAAATATAGTCTATAACGAAGGGTTATTGGAAAATCGGATATGCGTTAAGCCTATGGATTAATGGCAATATGGAAAAAGAATCACAACACTAGTCACACTTATCAATGATCTAATTCACTTGTTAGGATTCCTAGTTCCAATTATTTAAAGAGCAAACCAAAACTAGATACATAAATAAGATAATTTTGGTTCAGGCAAATTGTCGAACACTTGGTGTGCAAAAATACTCCAAGTGATATTTATGTTGAGTAAGTGATTCCAACTAGCCTAGTACACTGTCTTATTGTAATTTGGATTCAAAAACAAAGTTTCAACCTCTTACTCAATTGATATCACAGTTTGACAATAGTGCTTATACGAAAATCACTTATTTTTAATGCTAAAACGAAAATGCTGAAAAATAGAGAAGACAAATATTTGGTGAGGCAGTTCCCCCGTCGTCCTCGCTTCAGGGTACGTCTGCCCTCAATTCTAAAACTAGAATTGAGATAGATTTAATAGATATCACCTGTTGAATGTAACAGTTTATACAAGGATTGAATAACAAATTTACAATAGAATTCTCAAGACGTTGAAGGTTGCTTCCACTCCTTGCCCCTTGATTCAAGATGAATCAAGTCCTCCGATCGTTGTTGATAGACCTCCGATTCCAGCCTCCTTATTGAATAACCCTCAGTTCTTCAAACCTTCGGCCCGACTGATCTCAACTACAACGAATCGAACCCAAGGTCTTCCCCTCAATATCACTGAATCCGCTACTAGACTGTTGAAGAATTCCTCTTCACAATCACCTTCGCTCAGCTGACCCTTGATGAAGAATCTCGTCCAAAAACCCCCAACAATCAAACCAATCTTGGAGGTCAAAACCCTAAAGGTTTTATTCAAGAAAGAACCTGTCGCAAGCTTCAAGGCCGAACCAGATTTCCCAATCTCGGCTTCGAACCTTATCACCTTTAATCACTCACAAGGCACTTCAAAAATGGCTGTGTGTAATTGATGTGTTGTGAGATGTTGAAGATGAAGATGATGAATCTTGGACACCTATTTCACTCTTTCTTATTCTTTGAACACATGAATCAATTTTATCAAATGTTGTTTGACATAAGTAATTGAACTTGTATATATAGTAACAGACCAACCAAAGACATAACAATTTTTCAAATAATAGTGAGAATCATTTAAAAATAACATTTCCGCGCGAACGGTCGACCATAGCAGGTCTGTGCGTCGACGCATGACCTGCAGATTTCAGCAATGTTAAAAACTCAATAATATGCGTCAACCATAGGTCGGCGCGCGCTGACCCGTGAGAATTGTGAAGGCTTCATGCGTCGATTGATGGTCGACTCATGGTATCCATGCGCTGACCAGTGGAAAACTTGACTGGATGTGCGCTGACCAGTGGAAAACTTGACTGGATGTGCGCTGACTGGTATGGTCGACTCATACCCTGCAAATCTGCAACAACGAGATTCTTATGGTTTTTCATGCATTGTGTCATGACCACATTTTATTCACACATGTTGTGTTAATTATACCAGTTTTTAGATTAATGTAAAAGGATACCGTAGGTGATATGTTGCATTTGTTTAGTAGAGGTGGAATTTACAGTTGCCAATTCATCCATGGTTGTAATTCGTCATCGTCGAAACCTATATCAAGTGTTGTATGCACACTTGTGTAGTGTATGGTGGTTTGCCCTTACACGACTAACAAAAATAAGTTTCAACTAACTTCAACAAACTGAAATAACTATAACTAACTAGTTTCCCAAAGTGGGAACTTTCTAATTAACTTTTGAAAACCAGTTACTAAAACTAAAACTTTGTTAAAAGATGAAAAAGCTCAAAAACACTATCACATAAATGTTATTATGCTTCATACTTTAAATATGTATATTATTAGAATTTAGAAGTAAAATAATTTGGTATATAAATAACTGTTCAGCATCCAATATGAAATAATTGTGAGCTTTCATTTTTGGTTTTGAAAGTCAATTTCAAACTATAACATTTTTATGTATATTTGATCTATGTGCGTGTAATTTGATTCATCACGTATGTACCTTGAGTCACCTCCATATTTAATCTATTGGATTTGAATCCATGAGAATGTGTTTTTTAGCCTTTACAATTTGATATAAGTTAAAATATCGAATGTATCTTAAATTACATGTTAGAAGTCTTGAAATCAAGGTTTTTTGTAAGGCTTGATTCGAATCAGGCAAGTTATGATTAAAATCAAACTCTTGCTTGGAAGTGTGGAACTTTCCATTGTCTTCCTGATTCGAATCAAGAGAGTGTGTAATTCAAATCACGACACTTCTTGACTCGAATCACAAGAAGTTTGATAAGAATTATGGAAGTCAATTTTCTTCAAAATTAACTGTGATTTAAATCATGTTTTATGTGACTCAAATCACAGACCAGGCACACGATTCCAATAAAACCAACAAATTCTTCACTCTATTACCTTTGATTCAAATCATTCTTTGATTCAAATCACAAACTCATGATTTGACTCAAATCACATTTTATTTTTTTTTCATTCATTTTTTGTGCCTTATATCTAGCATCTATTTAAATTTAGTCTTTGTATTCTTTCATGATTGATGACGACTAATTTTGACATTGGCAAAATGATAAGATAATTCTTTTGATAAGCTGTTGAATAATTAAGGGAAGAGAATCCAGAAGATTCATCAAGAACCCAATCTTTCTTTGTCGACAATCATGTGACAAACCATGAAAGCTTCTTCATTCACAAACAATATATCTTCTAGAGTCCACCTTGTGAAAAATTTCTAGAATGCTGAGTTAGTAAGAATTTTGTAGATGTTTTGTGTGAGAACCTTTAGATATTATTCGTCATCTTTATCCTTTTGACAAGAAGCCATTGTCGTGGTGCTCACCTCTAAAAATTGAGTGTGAGAGATAGATAAAAGGTACATTAGGTAATCTAATACTTTTTTTTTATAATTTATTTTATTTTTATCAATACTCAAAGTAAGACGTTGGTGTCTAATCACTCTTGGTTAGAACAATCACTCAGACAATTCTTCATTAAATCCGAGTAAAGGGTGATGCGGAATTGAAACCTGAAACAATATTATTGTGGCTAGCAAATGTATTGGATCCGGATCATTGAAGATCTTGAGTATTAGCAGTTGATTAATTTGCATCAACATAAGGGATTATCATTATAGATTCGTGTTTGATAAAGCATTAGGATGTTAGTGTTCAGGTTAATGATAATTCAGTGTATCAAAATATTTGTTTCTTAAAATTTAAAAATAGTGGAAGATGTTACCATTTTCAATGTTGAAAATCATCAAAGAATGGAGTAGGCATAGCGATGACGAATTGTCAAACCACTATATCTTTCATTTTCTGCATATTATCATGTGTGTTAGATATTTCTCATCTCTAGATTGTCATTTAGAATTAGATCTAGCTTATAGTGTTTTATCATATATGTGTGGGTCTGAGGTGGATCTAGTTCATTGAACATTCTTCACTTCAATTAAAATTATGTTATCTTTACGATGTTGGATTTAAATTACTTGTCAAAGGAACTTTGTTTTTCTTCATTGTTTATGGCATTGATTGAATCATTATTCTTACAAAGATGAAGAAACATATATCTTTAAATTCATTTGTTGTATTTTTGCTTCCGCTTATCAGGTTTTACTTTCACGCTCTAAACTTTAATTTTGTAAAAGAAAATGATTTTTAAAATGGTTTAAAGGGACCGATCTATTAAACCCCCTTCTAAGTTTCATCCTCATACTCTCATCGAATACCATTAAAATATAGTTTGAGTTGGTTGTTGGGGTTGATTAAAAATATACATGTTGATAATTTTTATGGTGGAGTATGATTGTCGGTGAAAACAATGAAATCTTATGTATTATTTTCAATCAAGGTGGAGATTGTTGGGGTTGGTTGAAAATATACATGTTGAAGAAGTCTCACATCTCTTAGTTTTGTGAAGGAAGAGAGAGTCCAAGGCTATTTATAGGATTCAAATTCTTCATTCCAAGACGCATCAGTCAAAAGTACTTTAAGCTTGTATTTGACTTTCTTTATTCTCTTATACTTTTGTATTAGAGTGTCGAGAGATGTAGTTAAATATTTGTTTTGGAGGGTGTGGGTGTACTGGGTTCTGGGTTAGATGAGAGTATATTATGTGTTGTAACAATTTTCACGAAGTGTTATTCTCTGGTTGTCTATTCACAACGACCATGGCTTTTTCTTCGGCTTTGGAGTTTCCACGTTATGTTCTTGTATTGTGATTGTGTTCCTCTTTTTTCTCTATGTTTTGTTAGTTTTTTTTCCAACAACTGATATCAGAACTTTTAATTTGATCTGGAGATAAGTGTTCTTAGTATGCTCTGTGGTTGCAATTTTATCTAATCTTCCACATCAGAAAAGAAAGGTAGTGTTGTGAAAGAGTTGTTGAGTTGCGGTCACAAATTCCGCTGTGCATGTTGGGCTAGAGAAAATTGATGTAATAAGTTTACACAAGGTGTGTTGATACAATCAAGATTACACAAGGTGCAAGATTATGTCAGTGGTTGAAGAACTTCCTGCCAACAAGGAAGTTGCACCATAAGTTTTCAACTTGGTTTTCGACATGTGAAAATTCTTGAAATGATTTAACTTCAAGTGAAGTATACTCTTCTTTAGGTGGAGTATGTTAATTTTTTAAAACTATGATTGTCGGTGAAGACAATATGAAATTGTTAGAGTGATTTAACTTCAAGTGAAATTTATTCTTCATGATAAAATATATGATTGTCGGTGATGACAATGTGAAATTATTGAAGTGGTTTATCTTCAAGTGAAATATATTTTTCATGATAGAGTATGATAATTTTTAAAAACTATGATTGTTGGTGAAGACAATGAAAGTTTATGTATTATTTTTAATCAATGTGGAGATTGTTGGAGTTGATTGAAAATATACATGTTGATACTTTTTATGGTGAAGTATGATTGTTAGTGAAAACAATGAAAGCTTATATATTATTTTCAATCAAGGTGGAGATTGTTGGGGTTGGTTGAAAATATACATGTTGAAGAAGTCTCACATTGCTTAGTTTTGTGAAGGAAGAAGGAGTCCAAGGCTATATATATGATTCAAGTTCTTCATTCCAAGATGCATCAGTCAAAAACACTTTAAGCTTGTATTTGATTTTTTTTATTCTCTTATACTATTGTATTAGAGTGCCATGAGATATAGTTAAATATTTGTTTTGGAAGGTGTTGGTGTACTGGAGTCTGGGTTAGTTGAGGATATATTATGTGTTGTAACAATTTTCACATAGTGTTATTTTCTGGTTATCTATTGACAACCACCGTAGTTTTTTCTCTGATTTTAAAATTTTCACGTTATATTTTTGTATTGTGATTTTGTTTCTCTATGTTTTTTTTGTTTTTTTTTCTAACATTGGTTGTTAAATTTCAAAACAGTTAACTAAAACTTCAAAAAATAAACCTCATTTTATATGTCATTATAATATTAAGACGTCATCATTGTTTTCAAATCCTAATTCAACTGACTAAAGTCGACATTATTAGGTTGAACAATATTATCAGGGTTCATATCTTAATACTCACAGTTTTGTAAGTTTCTAGTAATTGTTATCACTTCGTCTATAAATTTAAAAAAAAACGTCATCACTGATAACTACAAACAACTTCATACCATCATTAATTACTTGTGTATATAAAGATATAGATAAACAAACACAAATCATGAAAATGATTAAATATTTTTAAAAATAATATACTAGAAAATCATAAATATATTGGCCTATGACTTGAAATATTTGGATCCATACATGCTCTAAATTTATAACACTACCCATCAAAGTAATTATTTATACGTTGACACACTTTAAAGAAAAGATGCACACATAGAAAAAGGAAGAAAAGAAAACTTTGAAAAAGAGAAAAATTACACACTAATATTACTAATGTTGTCAATAAATACTACACTAGTACATTTTTTAACACTCTTTATCAAGTTTGTTTATACAATTTATCCATTCATCTTTTGACCTTTCATCGTAATTTAGTATTTCTTACTTGAATAGTGCAGAATAAATCACTGATTAGAGTTATTAATTGATCTCTAACTAAATTGACAAGTTCCTTATCATAAAGTTACTGTCCCTACAACTATAACAGTACCATAACTAAGTTGCAGAGAACTCAAGTCCCACTTTTACAGTGGTGACATGCGAGAACGAGAACGTCACAATATTGTAGAGTTTGTGGTCGATATATTGATAATAAGAATAGCATGTGTATATATGGTTATATATTAATATGAGGTTGGTGAGGTCCTCTCTATTATTGGCCATGCACATGCTTGGACCATACCTTAAATCGACAATAGAATAACAATTAATAAATGCAATTTAATGTTATGTTTTTTTTCTTTTTCATTTTGATAGTCAATGTAAAGCTTTTTCAATAAGGCTTAGATTTAAATTAGGCTTGATATGAGAAGCTAATTAGGTAATTGATGTTCCGCGAAGATATCCGTCTTTTGAAGTATGTATGATATGTTAGAGCGAGTGTACTAATATTCTTATATTGTATGATGTTGATTACGCCTCAAACCCTTTTGTTTTAATTTTTTATCCACGAGTGTTAGAATCTAATAGTTTATAAGTAATTTTAAGAAATCTTTTGACTAAGAGGATTTATGGTTTAGTAGGGCTTTATTGAGATAGTATTATCTCATCCCATGTTGTTGGCTATATTTTTAGCTGACCAGGTTTTTGTAAAAGGGAAATATAAGATGACTTGATGGATGCAAGAAGAATCTTCGGTTTATCCTATTTTTCTGCTATATGTTCTTAGAATTTGTATGTTTAGACATATGGTATATGTATTCACTTTTGATGTAACTTAGGTGAATTCTTGTACTTATGTCAGTTAGATGCTATTTAATGTATCAATACCAAAGTTTAATATCCTAAATGTGATAATTCTAGACATTGTCATGTTTGAGGTATTATAGTTGGTATCAAAGCAAGTCAATCATAGACCTAACCATGAGACATCAGTATTAAGTCGTTTCCCTTTTTCGTATGTGTTATTCGTTAGACTTTTCCTGTCACGATACTAGATATTGAGCATGTAGGATTAGATACCCTGGGCTAGTAGGATTAGATATCCCAGGATCCTAGAATTGGTTTGCGAGGTTCTAGTGGTTCGCTAACTATCATGTGATGCTATATTTGACTTACGAAGTATTAGTTGGATGTTAGTGAGTTGTGATGTTAGACACAAGATAAGCATACATATTTGTAGGAGGTAACCCTTAGAATCACATATGTGTGCATTGTATGGATGATCACATGTATGAGATAGCAATGTGAACCGGGTATTATCAAGAAAACCTATATTAACTATATCCAGCATATGCAAATCCCGGACATGTTGCACTATCATGTTTTAGTATATTCATAAGGAATGGGATTGGAAATACTTACAGGGTGATGACCTCAAGGAGACCTATCTACTTATCTTACTGTCGTATTTATAGGATATGGGTGAATGATTGTTGTATGACGTTGGGTACTTCACTTATGTACATGTTCACAAAATGGGACCCCCGTATGAGTGGTACCAGACGTATATATCGCTGCAATATCTCTATTGACACATGATACTGGGTTATCCCTTCAGTCAAGTGTGGGATTTGTGATAATCCTAGTTTCGACATATGATTTTGATTGTATGCTCATGAAATACAGACTAGAATTCTCATGAGGTAGAGTAGGAAAGTCAATAATTTGTGCACTATGTTTGACAATTGAGAGATACATGTGCACTCCATGGCCTACTAGCTACATGGGAGGGTTACACTTCTTACTCATTTTCATATGTAAGGGGCCATGCACGGCTTAGCTCCTAGGAGGTGGCAGTAGGATGGACCAGACCCCAATGTTATGCTTATGGGAGTGTCGCAGTGAGAATTAGATATCAAGCTATTGATTAACTTGAATCGCAAATCATTATTCACCATCGGTCTTTAATTTGTCCAAGTAAAGGGAAAAAGATTGAATTATCCACAATATGCAATGGAAATGCAAAGCTATAGAGTCTAAGGTTCGGGTGTTGGTTAAACTTAGGGAAGGTGCTAGCACCCTAAGCATCTGTAGTACTCTACAGGAACCTCTTGTTTTATTGTGTTATTGTTGTTTGCTATGGGTGAAAGACCTAAAGGTTTATTTCTAAGTATACTCTCCAAGAAGTCGCATCTTGTGCTTACGTATCCTGACGGGAATGGAATTAGAGTATTCGTAGTTCCCCTAAAAGGGACTGAGGAACCATTAAATGTGGATCAAATTTCCAGGGGGATAAGGTTTGTTGATTGATTCTAGGAGAAAAGAAAAGTCGTCATCTTAAGGGAGAACACTCGACTTAACCACCACAACTTGTAGGAGATGGTCTTTGCATCACATTGAGAGAAGAGCTCAAAGCTTGGATTTATCGATGAGTATGCCACATACCTCTCTCAAGCAGAAAAGATTCTACATCTCGTAATATCATTATGGGGCAGGAGAATTATATCTCGACTGTTAAGATGAATTACGTCTAATTCTCTTGTGGGGAGAATAAATGATTGAATTGTATTAGGTTGGTTTATCTAAGTTGAAAGTTCCAAGAGAAACCGTTCCTATCTTAAGGCATAGGAATAAATCCTAAGTTGATCGACTTGAAAACTCAAGGATCAAACGGGGGAATATAAATGAGATGCAATGTGTACAACTTAAAGAATTCATACACGGGTTCTTCCCTTGGACGTGCGTACAAGTGGAATCAAAGAGAACGGGATACAACACAATGGCAATGTAATTTCAAATATGATACTACAGCAATTACAGTTGACACACACACTCAAAATTATAGCGATGATCAGATTTAATCGATGTACTGATAATAAACGAATCTTGACAATGAAGTTAATAATATTATCGAGATTAACACCAGCTAAGATGGGGGCTCAAGATGACACCAAATTTTAAGTTTAGAACTAAAATATTAATTGGATTGAGAAACATTTTAAATTTGAATTTCTAAAAAACATAATTGGACTCTAATAGTTGATCATTAATTGAAACCCTTTTCAATAGATTAGCCAGGATATTTGAATTTAGAAAAAAATTAAATGGTTAAGTTGACAACATAGTTCTAATTAGATCTAAAATAAATGGATTTTAGATTAAAAAAACAATTGATGTGTAAATTTTAGATTAACAAAATAATCGTACTTAGATTAACATTAAATAAAATTATAATTATGAATTTCAAGTTAAGATTAATAAAATGATTGAATTTAAAATAAAATTAGTTGATGATTAAATTAAAACGTTGGTTAATGATAATGATTAAAATGTTAATCAAATGATAATTAAATTAAAATTAAACCAAAGAAAAAAAAGGTGGGGGCGAATAAGAACTGAACCCAAAAGGGCACAATGGGCCCATTACCGGCCCAACCGGTTCTTCTTGGTGACAAAAAAAGGGGGAAGCGAAGAACCCTAAATCAAAACTCTCTCCAATCTGCCGCCAACCTCATCGTCTTCCCCGCATCTTCTTCTTCTCTCTTTCTTCGCTCAGATTCTCCCTTCCTCTCACTCGCGGCCACTTTCTCTTTTCGTATTCTTTCATTTCCACTTCTTTCTCGTCCTCCTTCTTCTTTCATCAATGGCTCCTCAAAAAAGTTTTAGGGTTTCCATAAATTACAAAACAAAACATCAACAACATGCAGAGTTCGAACCAAATCAACATCCATAAATCAAATATGAGTTAGATAGAGAACGAAGTTACTGATTTGAAGAGGTGTCCGAGTGGAGGACGGTGATGATTGGGTTACCAAATAACTTCACAGTGATGTTGGTGCATGTGGAGACGTCGTCGGACCTGAGGATAAGTTCCTTATTTCTCTCTTTCTTTTCGTCTCTTTCCTCTCTTTAGGGTTTCTGTGTGAATTGTTCTTGTTTTCCTTCCCCACTTATGGGCTTTGGAGTTCTAGTCATGATTTCGAATCGATAGGTAGAATAAATGTCCGATTTAATTGCTGGAGATTATTGTTTACTCTTGTTTAGGATGGGGAATATCATGTCGTGACTTCCTTCTAAAAAGGTTGTGTTGAGGCTTGATATTGTAATGAATGTTTTGAAAGCATGTTCCTGTATGTTTTGGAAATAAATCATGAACCCTGTTCCCTTGGTTTGATGTTTTCAATTTGTTTCCTTCTTGGGTTTGGAATGTATAGCGTGTTTTGAAGATTTTGCACTTCTGTTTTAATGTCCTTGGTGTATAGTATTGTATCAGATCTTGGAAATTAACTGTTACTTCTTCATTTGCAGGGGAGTCTATTGTTGCATTTCCTTCGACTTCTATGCCAAACGGGGACGTGAATAATCCATACTCATGCTTAGACTGTGGTATTTTGACAGAGGTATATCTGCCAACTTAAATTGTATACTTGTCTCTGTTATTCGTTCATTAATTGGCACTGCTTTTGGTTCTTTTAGGGACAACCAGTGAGGTAGAAGAAAGTATTGGGGATGTCGTTAACAAGAAGGTCGCACACCTTGCACTTGAAGAACTGCTCTCAGCTTTATAGAGCCACCACTGTCATCCTTATCCTCGTTATATTCTAAGTCGCTAGCCAAGTTTGACGAATCTCACGATGACTTGAAGGTACCTACACATACTTGTTAGTCGTGAAAAACACGCACACAAAAGTATAAAGATAAAATGTAAGAAAATGCATGAGGAGGTGGGATCTTAAGGTCAAAAATTAGGGTGCTACAGATGCCCCTATTTAAGTTTCTTCTATCCAGAGATATGGAGATCGAAATCTTCGTCTCGACGCGATATGAGGGACTTAAATACAAACATTGCACAAATATTTGGCCCTAAGATTCCACCAAATGAATATGATATGCAATGATATGAGATGTAAAACAAAGGTCCTGTGAGGGAAAGATGTCACAGGGGAAAACTACATATGAAACACCGACACACGGGAAATAGAGGTTAACGAAGAAAAGGCTCAACAAAGCGAGACCCCGCAGGGAAAGATCTTAACGACTGACCGTGTCACAAGGATCTTAAGGACGAAACTTAGGGCGCTACAGGGAGTACCCCAAGTGGTCCTGACCGTGTGAGTATTATAGGAGTTATACGGTTAGAGAGTTTTTGTTTGTTTTGGTAGTGTCTTAGTGATTCCCAATACATAAATACCTGAGTTGAGGTTTATGTATAATCAACATATCTCTATCAACTTGGTGAGCGATTACTATATAATCGGTTGGTGGACCGTGATAAGATAGGTATATTATGTGGATCAATATTAAGGTTATGTAGATAATCTTATTAAGATGACCATGAAGTATTCAGTCAGTACTCGTTCATATGTGATAGGTGTGCGATACACCGACGATTGTTACAAATAGACCTTGGCTCGTGTAGAAAGGTGGAGGAAGACTTGGTGGTTTAGATTAGAAATTCACTAGTATTTGTATCTCATCCATGTATTATAGAATTTTATCGGACTATCCAGTAGCGGTTATAAACACCACGAGTTGGTGTACTAGACACATGAAGGGAATTGTCCTACAAGATTGGAAGCTAACTGCAATTCTATTTGCACTCAATGTGTGGAGACACTACCTTTATGGAGCTCACTTTGAGATGTTTAGTACTTGAAAAATTATAAAGTATTTGTTTGACCAGAAGAAATTAAATATGTGTCAGAAGAGATGGATATAATTCATGAAGGACGATGAGTTCTAATTGAAGTATCATATCAGGGAAGAGCCAACAAAGTGGCAGATGTATTGAACAACAAAAAGATGCATACAGTTGAATTGATGATGTTAGGGGCACAACCTACTGGAGAGATTTTGAGACCTCTTCCTATGTTACACATGGAATCAGGTAGGAATTCTGATAAGATAATTGAATATCAAATGTAATATTAGTAAGAGAGTAAGGAAAACTCAACTGTTAGTTGCATGTATGCAATCTATGGTTTAATATCCAAGTTTCCCTTGATCAGTGAACAAAGTTATTTTATAGATAGAGGTGCAAGTTTGATGAATCATAACTGAAGAGGGTAATTCTAGGGGAGGCTCACAAAAAGTGATTTCATAACTATTTTGGTTCTTCGAAGATGTATCATATTTTGAAGAAGGATTCCTGATGACCAGGTATGAGGCTTTATTCAGAATGAAGTGTAGAACACCATTATGTTGGGTGAAATACGAAGACAACAAAATCTTAGGGTTGAAATTAATCCAAGAGACATGATAAGAGATAAGATCTATTTAAGAAAATATGAAGAGAGCTTAAGATCGGTAGAAGAGCTATGTCGACTAACGTATGAGACCTTTGGAATTAGATGAGAGAGATCATGTATTTTTGAAGGTTACCCTTAAGCTAAGGCTAAAGGGACCATTCAAAACAAAGAAATTGATTCCAAGATACATTGGTCCTTATCAGATCATGAGTTGGGTGGGTGAAGGAGCCTATTAATTGGCGTTGTCGCCTTCCTTATCCAAACTACATGTCGTATTCCATGTATCTCAACTCAGGAAATTCGTACTAGATCCTCTTCAATATATCCTTCTAGATGTAACTGAAGCTACACTAGATCTCACTTTTCAACTGCAACCTAGTCACATTATGGATTAGGCAGCGAAACCTATAAGGAATAAGGACATATCACTAGTGAAAGTGTTGTGGGAAGAGTCGCACCCCGACGAAGCTACTTGAGAACTAGAGTCGAAAATACGAATTAGATAACCTCATGTCTTCAAGTAATTATTTAAATTTTGAGGGAGAAACTTTATTTAAGGGGAGAAGAGTGTAATATCTCTTATTTCCTAAACTTGATTAATGGAAATTATTAAGAAGTTGTAGTAAAGTATTTAGAGTTTATGAACCTAATAGAGAAAGTGGCATGGTTAGTAGAATGAAATAAATTGCAAGGGTAATTAGGAATTTTCCATTAGAAGATATATAAGCTTATTTCATGAAGACACTCTCCACTTCCTTTGAAAAATTAGAAAGGAGAGAGTCCAGAGATAGAGAGTGGTCGAGTGAGAGAGTAAGAGGAAAAAGAGTGATGCTTGGTTCAAAGAGGATATTTCACCATTTTCCTTTCATTCTCCATTCCAAGATCAGAAAATTTAAGAGAGTATAGTGAAAGGAGAAAGAAAGAGCTTGAAAGAAAAGAGGGAATGGAGAGGAAGATTCAAGTTGAAGTTTCATTCTTCTTCACCTTAAAAGAGTCATTGCATGCAAGAAGAAGTAGGACCCTCAAGAAATCAAAATCATCCCATTCTTCCTCAAATTATCTCTTGAAACTAGAGTAAGAGCCTAAGGTGGGGTTCCTTTAGGCTTGAATTAGGTAGATCAAACTAGGTTAGTGCATGTTGGATTAGGGGATTGATTCTTTAAATTTTCTTTGATTCTTGCTTGATTTTGTTATTGCATGAGTGTGATATGCTACATATCATGTCAAATATGTGTTTATTATGTTCATACATGACCCTAGAAATGTTAGAGTGGCTTTTTGGCTGGAAATCTATGAGAAATACATATTTTGGGAGGTATATGAAACTTTTACGGCTGTATCCCATGCTTATGGGTTCCCATCAGGTCGTAAGCTCCCATGTGGCTAGGTCATAAATCCTTATGGCTGAAAAGGGGAAAATATTGGGACTTTTACGACCGCAAGCCTAAATTATGGCCTACCCGTAATTCCTACTGACTGGAAAATAGGGTCAGCTCGTAACTAACGTATCTTAAGTTCAATCACTCTGATTGAGATGCGATCAGTTGAGTTGGAATGTTAATTCAAATAAATATCCTATCGTAAATTGATAAGATACTTGTATGCTTGTTATTAATAACTTATTGTGAGGTAACCTAAATATTATAGGTAAACTAGGTCGCAAATCAAGATAAATTGATAGTGCATCTTGGATACTTAGGCGTATCTTGAGATAGTGAGCATACAATGATATTGACTTCAAAAGAGATCAATTGAGATACAAGTAACTAAAGGAGATACTTTCTATGCGTGCATGAAATACTTCTTGGTAATCAGAGAGGGAAATTTAGACAAGGACATAAGTCACACTGTAAAATCTTACTTGACAGAAATGATTAGTAGGAAGTCATTGAGACCATAGTACCAGGCTTGATATGAGAAGCACTAGTAGGTAGTTAGTATTATGTGAATCTAACTGTCTCATGAAGTGTACACGGTATGGTAGAGCGAGTATAACGAAATTCCTACATTATACAAGGTTAATTATGCCTCAGACCCCCATTGTTTTATTTTAAGGCCTGCGAATTTTAGGACTTAATAGTATATGAGTAGTATTAAGAAACCCTTTGGACGATAGGACTTGCGGTTTAGTAGGGATCCACACAGATAATATTATATTATCTTCATGTCGTTATCTATATTTTCAATAGATTAGGTTTTAGGAAATGGGTAATACAAGATGAATTGATGGATGCATGAAGACTCTCATGTTTATTATGTTTTTTCGCTGTGTGTTCTCAGGATTTTTATGTTTAGACATGTAGTATTTTTATTCACTTTTGATGTAGCTTATGTGAAATCTTGTACTTATGTCAGTGCCAACATTTAATATCTTAAATGTGATCATTCTAGACACTGTCATGTTTGAGGCATTACAGTCTCGGGCGAACACAGACAAACCAATGGTCATTCCGAGTTTCCAATAAAGTTTTCCTTTTCGGGATCAAGAAAATGGATGAATTAAAAGGTCTGTAGCCTTAACAACTATATGACATATCATATTTTTAATCCATAATTTTTTTCTATACTATGATCATTACATTGACATCTCGTCACTATTTATTGAAATGTATTTAAAGACACGCCTTGAGAATTATATGTATTGTGTTCATATCACACGACATCTAATTTCTCTATAAATGATGCCATTTAAGACTGCATGCGGTATAAATGTCATGCTTCCTGTTGAAATAGACATACCCTCCTAGCGATATGGGCACTTTGACAAAGAAGGTTAACACCCATATAGTTACTTTGCCACATTTCTCGTCCAACATGTTTCCATAACTCCCCAAATTTGTTGTTAACATTATTAAGTATTCTAACTTATTACATTTTTGAATTTATTTAAAATTAGTTAAAGATAACGAGACAAACCTCAAATGTGCCAAAGATTTTCTTGATGAAACATGCAAAAATGGGCCATATGTAAGTGTTTAAATCAAAACAACTAGATGAGAGGAGATATAACTATCAAGTTGTGCCATAGAAATTAAAGAAGGCGACTTAGCGCTCAACACGCGCTCAAACCTTCTAGGATTGGAAAACTCTTTCACAATGGGGAAGGACCTTACAGTGTATATATGATAAGCTATCATGTGACACCTATGAGCTAGAGGAACTTAATGGAGAATTTGTCCCCAGGTCTTATAACTCCATGAATATAAGACATTACTACATCTAATGTTTATTTTTGAAGTTAACAAGGAGAAGCAATGCACCACCATGATTTATCATTTGTAATTTGGATTTAAAACCACAATAAAGTGGCAGGGTGACACTCTTTTCCCTTACAAAGTCATAGGTTTGTAACGAGGTTCCTTATTTATTAAATCTGCCATTTATACAATTCAGCTCAGGATTACACATAATATTATTGCACCCTTTAGGATATTGTTGCAACCTCCAAAAGATTGTTGCTCCTTTCGGGGTATTCCTGTGCCCTAAAGGATATCTTTGTGCATAAATCACGTCAATAAATATCACATTACGAGATACCTTGCCAAATCATTCACTCAGATTCAAGGACATGCTTGACAAACAACAAGAAACAACCTAGACGATAAAGCAAAATGACTAAGTCTCACTGAAGAAATGAATAATGAAAAAAAAATTAAATAGAATGAGCATTCACCTATACCTTAACAAATACTAAGGAAATATCATATAATCTTATGCTCCTACCAAAACACAGTTACAAAAGAAAAGGTGTATAGAAGGCAAAAAAGAAAACAAGAACAAAGTAAACTTCTAATTCTCCTAAGTAGACGTGATTTCCTCATCAGGAACATTAACAAGCATGTTTTCCCCCTCTAGGAAAGACATATCCTCTTTCTCTTTTATCAATTCTTCCTCTTCCACCCCATCCACAAGCTTCCCATCTTCAATCACCTTGAAGAGGCCAACTTCTCTCAAATCCAAATAAAGGTGTAAAAACAAGACTTGTTCATTTACTTTCTCAAAACACTACTTCAAGGAAACCAACCATGTATTTTTTAGAGTGCTTGTGCTTGTTATAATCAAAGCCCAATATCGACATAGGCTCACACGTCCAAAATAAAAGAATTTTTTTAACATTCCTCCCCCATCAAAAATGACATCAAGAGACTTGATATTCCTTCTCACATGGAAAAAATGTGTTCCCATTCTTATAGTTTTATGAATAAAGAGAGAAATCCTCTGTTTGGAAGGACATTTATAGAAATTCAATTCCTTTTATCCATGCCTTTCATACTATAAAATGAGGAAAAAAATGTCCATAGTAGGCGTGATCCCTAAGACACTAGAGAGGATTTCAAATCCCCTCACAAAGACCTAACTATATTGGATGAATTTGTAGAGGGTGACGTTGACTGCTTTCAAAATTCCAGCTTTAAAAGTTGAAAGTAATCTCCACCCATGATAGGAAAACACACAAGTTTTAATAAAGAAATATTCATATTCTATTTCATATGGAATCCTAATACAAGCTTTCTCTCCCTTCAGACAAGGCTTGAACATGATGTCATCTTCATTCTTAGAGAAGGGTATTGTCAGATCATTCTGAAATTCTTTTACCGATGTTTGTTACTGAATGGGGAGTTAATGTTCACTACTTCATCACAAAAAAATGTTTGTGTTTGTAGTTGTCAATTGTGGTCTCACTACATTTCTTGTCGGTGCTGGGTAAGAAGAGATTAAAACAACATCATTATCGATAGACATGTCGCTACCAAAACTACTAGAACTACTATCGTAACTCCTAAACATTTCCATCTCAACAAATATCCTATTTATTTTCCCATATACTTGCTTCAAACTCTCGATAAAATGAAGCTTTAAATCCCACTTATCTTCATGAGTATTCATATCAACTACATTGTTATTCTCATCACAAACTCTATGGAACACCATCAACTAAGTATAAAAAGAAAAAGGAGTATAAAAAGGAAAAAAAAAAGTACAAGAGAAGAGAGATGAACGTACATGTTGAAAGATATCGCAGGAGCTGGTGAAACTAGGTTTGAAGCTACGGGATTGCAAAAACATACATTTTTTGCTTGGATTAAGAACAAAACAAGAGAGCGATAAAAATTCTAAATAATTGTCTTGGTACTTATAGGGAATGAAAATCCCCATAGCCTAGTGTCATACCTCGAAAAAACACGATCCTTCGCGAATGGTCGCGGAAAACACAGAGTCGCCAGCGAACTTTATTTATCCCAAAGAGGGAAAGGAAAATATCGATAAAACCTTTAGGAAAAGAACATGGTCATCGCAACCAAGTTCTAGGTTTGGGAGTCAGTTATATGAGTGGAAGGTATTAGCACCCCTCACGTCTGTTGTACTCAATGAGAACCTCTTAATTTGATTCATGAGAAATGTTAGGTCAGATTGTTTGTTTTCTTCTAAGGAAATAAAAAGAGGTGAGGTAAAAGAGGATTTTATTTTCTAAGGGAAATTGGATGGTTCTTAGATTAGGGTGCTCGCCAAGGATTAGGGCACTTGTGCCTACATACCTTCACTTGAAAGAAGTGAAGAATCAGAGTGTCCGTAGTTCGTGAGACTACGGGGAAAAGATATGAGGTTGCTCGCTAGGATCTCGCAATCCTATGCCTACGTATTCTCATTGACAAATGAGAAATCAGAGCGTCCGTAGTTCAGACTACGAATTTTGGTTCGTTTTATCAAATAAATGTTTAGAGGGGACTAAACATTGTTCTTTTTTAGAAAAGAGTTTTAATCTCACGGCGGCGAGAAGTTATATTAATGTATTGGTATTTTAATTAGATGACGATTACTCGAAGCTTAAGAAAGGCTCATCGGGCTAAAGTAATCGGGAAAGTGAGTCGAAGATCCAACTTTTTCTCTTTTTCACCCTTAATTATGAAAGAGTTTTGATATAGCTAATGTATTTTAAATGGATGACGATTACTCGAAGTTTAAGAAAGGCTCATCGGGCTCAAGTAATCTGGAAAGTGAGTCAAAGACTTGACTCTCTCTCTTTTTCATCTTAGTATTGAGAAAACAAGTTTGATTTTGATTTTTATTAAGATAGTTTGATGTGGAACGAATTATAAATCTTTAAAAGACGATAATTGTTTGAGCGTAAGAAAGAGTCCTCAAACTCAAACAATTGTGGAGAGAAATCAAAGACTCTATTTCAACTCCCTTGTCGTCTTTTATTGAAATATAGTCTAAGTATGATTAAGTTAATTGATTTGACTTTGAGAAAATGCTCAATGTTGATCAAGGTTTAAATTTGCATGCGAAAACGATTAAGCGTTTGCCCTAAATAGTAAGGAGGTCCTAATTATGCAGGGTATGGCCGATGGCAATGCACAAGGCAATCGACTTATAAAACTGCAAAATAAAGTGTAATGGATAAGGATTGATGGTAATATAAATCCTATTGATTTATTATGAAAATGCTCGACGTTGGATTGAGCTTATTTGTGAATTTTTGAAAAATGTGTAGTTGATTTTAATCTTGATTAGAAACTACCTAAGCGTAACAGAAAGAACAAAGCGACACAATTATTACATCTCATGGGGAGGGGATACATTGTGATGAATGGGGATAAGAAATGTAAAGCAAGCACACACGCAATCAAGCCTGCACACAATGAACACCTAATTCAAACCTAGACCAAGAAAATAAATATCACACATAAACATAAACGAGTAAGAAATCATTAACCAAATTAAATATAAATATTTAATAAGGTTAATTAATAATTTAATTAACCAATATTAAATAAGAATGTTTAAAATGATTAACAATTAAACACATATTATTTTAAATAGATTAAAAGAAAATAAATTAAAAGTAATTAATTAAACTAAACTTAAATATTTAATAAAAATTAACCTTAAAATAGATTAATAAATATTAAATATAAATGTTTAATAAAATTGATATAAATTAATTAAAAAATTTATATTATTTTTGGATTTTTCATGTATTAAAAGGAAAATTAACTAATAAACTATATTAATCAAATTAAATAATAAAAAAACATGTAATTAGTAAATTAATATATATTAAATGAGAATACTTAAAATAATTAATTAGTATAATTTTTTTCATGTTAAGAAAGAAATAACAAAATATAGTCTAACTAAATAAAATATAAAATAAGTAAAATAGAAAATAGAAAATAATAAAAAGACTAAAATAAATAAATAAAACAAAAAGAAAGATTGGGATGTAGCGCGTAAATGGGAGGGGGCTAACATGAAACAAACCCAGGCCCAAAAAGTTGATGGCCCAAACACTTGAGGGTTCATGGAATAAACCCTAGTCAAGTCAGTTGACAGCAGGAAGCAAACCGGATCGTCAGTTTTTGAGATCTGACCTGGTCTTTACATCCTAAGGCCATTAAGGCGCAGGCGCACGGTGCACTCTAAGGAGGATGACACGGGGAATCAAACAGAAAAACATAAGGGTGGTGACACATGTCACGGTCCCCACTAACCACCCACCAACATGTGATTAATTCTTAGAGACGATGAAAAGACACGCTATGTAAACAAAAAACAATAATCAAAATCGAATCTCTCTTTGTCTCTAACCCTCTCTCATCTTTCTCTCAGATTCACATGGCCGGAGAAGCGTGGCGGCCGGCGGTGGCGTATGCTGCGATGAGAATCGTGATGTCAATCTATTGGCTAACTTGAATCTTAATTCATTGAATTCACAACCGGACTTTGATTTATCCAAAGTAAAGGTTAAAGAAATAAAAACCTTTTGTATGATGTAACAACAACGCTAAGAGATTCGGGGATCAGGGGTTGGTTATGCCTAAGGTAGGTATTTCACATCCTAAACATCTGTAGTACTCTACAGGAACCTTTTGTTTGTTCGTATGTTATACTTGCTAAAAGTTTGATATGGCTTGGTATTAAGGCTTAGGTAAAGTTCTAGGTAAAGACCTAAGGATTGATTTTTCTAAGTTTTCTCGCAAAGATATCGCATCCTCTACCTATGTATCCTGATTAGGATAGAATCAGAGCAACCGTAGTTCACCTTACTGAGGATGAATACCTGATTATGATCAAGGTTCAAGGGGAACAAACATAACAATGCTTGCATAGAGTTTCACAAAACTCTCTATTTCTAAGTTGTACACTCAAAGGATATTGAATTTAACAAAATCTAAGAAGGGAGTAAGTAATCATGACAATGATTCTTACATAGAGTTAACAAACTCTACCTAAAAGTTCTAATTAAAGGATGCTCCTAGTAAGGGATATGTCTTTTAGACTTAAAGCAAAGTCTAATGGATTGTAGGTTCTAACTTAACTAAGATAGGGTTCAAGATGACTTAACAAAGTCAGAGGGAGGGTAATGAGCTATCTATGACCAAAGGGTCAATAGAGAGACTTTCCTTTGGAATGGGAAAAGAGGAGACAACTTGATGTGAACTAATAAGTTCCATCATTTGGGGAATAACTTAATAAAGCTAAAAGCATACAAGCATTCATTCAAACATGATGAACATATAAAAGAGTATAGTGACAACTAAGGAAGGGATGCAAGTATGTGACAACATCAAGCAAAGATTACAATCAAGTCAAATGGTTACAACCATACATACACACAGATATTACAATATCTATAGAGGAAATATGGTAGATGTTCTTACAAGACCAATCATATGAGGTAAAATCAATTTGAAGCATCTTAACAAAGATGAAGGAAAACATGGTAACAACCATCAAGACAACAACATGTAATTCAAACAAGTTTAATGCAAACAAGGAACAACTTGAGGAAAGTAAATATTAGGATCAAGGAGTGTCAAATTTAACACCATAATACAAATAACCATGCATTGATTACAATCAAGTAAAAGTAAGCATACAAGAATGGGGAAGCATACAAGTTCATGGTTACAACCAAAGCAAATCAAATCCCATCATATTAGAGTTCTAACAAGACATCTAAACAAGTGGAGGATACATGAAGAACACGCTCAAGAGATTACAATATCAAGAGGTAGCATGATTTCAAACATAGTTCACAATGTCAATCAATTAGATGCATCAAAAGCAAGGATTAAATATGATAAGAATTTAAGTTTAAGAAAACTCAAACACTTAAACAAGTTAAAAAACATGTGTAGCTCAAGTACAAAACAATCTCACAAGATTAAATCAAGAAGAAGTTTGGGAAAAGTTTCAATAAGAAACAAGGTAAAAACCCTAAAAGGCAACATGAATTTCAAGTGGATTGAAGTATTTCTAAGATGAACATCCTTGAATTATTTTCCCACTATGTGAAAGTAGACATAATAAGGAACATGTTGTAAAAAGAATGGATTAAAAATGTTTAAAAAATGGAGAAGTTATGAGATTTTTAAGTTTAGTGAAGAAAACATAAAAAATCAAGTGATAAAAAGGAGAAATGCACATGGTAAGTGTTGAACCCACAACCCTTGGGTCACCAACCTAAAACTTTTCCAGTTCATCTAATGTGCGCGTGTGAAATCTCAAGCGGGAAGAAGTTTAAATGCCAAAACATGGGAAAATGCAAAAAATAGCCAAAAGAGTTGATCTCCACACGGATCGAACTCAGGACAAGGGGCAAGGCAAGTACGTAAACGCATAGGTCACGACCACTGGGGTGGTGATACATCCAATGTATCAAACCACCCTAGTGCAATGTATACCTTAATATGTGGAAATCTGGGCAACATTCCAAGCCATCAAAAACAAGTGAAGAATGCCAAAAACGTGAAGATCCAAAACAGGTCAAAACACCATCAATTTTAGCAAAATCAAAGCCTATCTTACGTGATTTTTGAGAAGGAACAAGACGTTACTCTTGGTTTTCTCAAATTATGTGTGTAACTAAAGAAACGATGGCAACTGCATAATGGTGGTTTTAAGAGCATTTTCAAAGTTTGAGTGAAAAACTAACAAGCCTAGATCAAATAGATGATGTGCACACATTCAAAACATGTTATAGACAAAGTTCCAACAGAAGGATGCATCAAAACTGTATTAAAATGGAATATGGTTTATGAGTTGCAAAATGCATTTTGGATTGAAAGTGCTAAACTGGTTGTGACAGGACCAACACTATCAAAACTTCAATCAATACTCATTCAAACATATCATTAGTTAAACACAACATGGATCAAACATAAAGGGACTTGGTCCAAATTGTCAACACAAAAGACTTAAGAAATGTGAGGCTGCAAGGGCACTCTCAAAGCTGTTTCAACATAATCAAACAATACAACCTAATGAACATTTACAGCTAATGCAAAATGACCTGTAGTTTTGGAAAGTAAGGCTTAGAGCCTGTGATAACAAGCAATCAAGAGTTCATAACAGAACCTGACTCAATAACAACACAACATAAACATGGTAAGACAAAGCATATCTAAAACAAGTTTGCACATACAAGACAATGGACATATGCATAACAGTAGGCACATCCAAGACAGTTTGCACATATACATTAAGTTGGTTTTAGATCAAAACAGAAATAGGCCTAAACTAGACTCCAACAGAAAATTCTAAGCACAACAAGAGCAATTTTAAGCATAATATACAACCAAAATCTAAGCATCATGCCTAGACTAAACAGAACCAACAATAATGTTCAAAAGTAGAACAGTTCATGATTCAGACCCAAACACCATCCATATCCAATAACAGTTGCAAACCAATCTTCTCAATGTTCAAACATGACATGGAAAAATGTTTAAGAAAGTTTCAAAGGTTAACACATAGAAGTTACAACATTGTGTGATGATTAACAAGATGTTTAAACATATTGATGAGAAAAACAAGACCAAATCTGGCAGATTCACACTTGAACTCTATTTGCATTGAAACACATTTCAAACAAAGCATACCAATCATGTTCATGACAGTCCATGAATGAGGTAGTGACTACTAACCTCTTGTAGACTTCCAAGCAAGCTATTTAGTTGGAAAACCTTGAAGAGTTGTTCCAGATGATATCCAACAATGCCTTGATGAAACAACAACTTTCTTGCAGTTGAAGAAAATGAAGAAAACCTTGTGAAAGATCCAAGAACAAGTGATGCAAAGGTTTTTGGATGTTTTTGACAACTAGGACACCTCAAACCAAAGGTGTTTGGAGTGTTGAGATGATTAAAACAGGCTTGAGCAAAGATTTGTCTGATTTTGTGTGAAAAGTCAAAGTTTGCTAGATTGAAAAATGACTTTTGGAAATATGGAGTTTTGGATTGATTTAAAGGCTTGAACACCTTCTAAACATCGTTTGTGGATTGTGCAGATGGTTTTTAGTGAATCTCAATGCTTGGAAATGGCTTTGGCAAGAAATCTGTCCAAGACAGGTTTTGAAGGTTCTTGCTTGATTTTCAAGAAAAGTGTGTAACTGGTTTCTTGATGAGTTCTTTTTGGTTTTGTGAGATTTTTCTTGTGTGTTTGATACATAGAGGATATCTCTATTTATAGAGGAAGGGAAGGCTTGGACAGATTTGAAAATGTGGATTGCCTTTTGTCTTTTGGAGGGAGAATGATGCAAATCTTCCATGAATCTTTGATGCAGTAAGTCTTGAGTATTTTCAATGTATTGTGATGCAAAAACAGGCTGTAAGAAAGCCATAGGAATTGATTGAAGTGTGTCAATAGATTAAGGGCCATGTTGCTCCAGGTTTTGTTCAAAAAGTTTCTCTTTCCTCTTGGATTTCTTTTGAATTAAATAATGCACTTGACCAAAACCTTGCCTTTACTATTTAATTATTCTGCATTTCTACTCATCACACATCCTAAATATCAGATCAATGGCTAAGCAATGGTTGAGAATCAATTGGATGGTTGGAAATTTGGTTTATGTCAAGTTTGAAATTGTGCACTTCAAGTGATTAGACCCCAACTTTCCTCCTTCGAAACTCCTAGCTCACAAATGCTATGGAGGAGTTGTAATTTTTAAAAAGCCCTCATCATGCTCTACAACTTTCATGTTTTGTGTTTTTCAAATTTCAAGTGGAACTAGGTAAAATATCCTCTTGAAGTTGGCTGAAAACATGACTTAAAAAGTGCCAAAATCATAAATTTTCATTAAGTGTTTCTCCTGAAGGTGAGAAAATACTTAGAAGGGGGGGTTGAATAAGTATGAAGATAAAACTTAGATATAAAAACTCAAGGATTTTTATCCTGGTTCGTTGAACTCAACTACTCCAGTCCACCCTTACTAGAGTGATTTGCCTTTCTCAAACAAGGACTTAATCCACTATTTAATCAACTGATTACAATAGTAAGCACTAAGAACAACTGTTCAAAGTCTTCTCAAGAACTACTGATCCTAACTGGATCTTCTTAAGGTTCTCTTACAATCAAATGTAATAATAATACAAGTGTTAAAAATGCTTCTAATAAAGCTTTATCACAACTGTGATTTTTCACTTAAGATGAAGAACAATGAAAATAATTCTTAGCAGGAATATATGAGTTGTATGAGAGCTTTGTAATAAATTCTTTTTCAAGTGTTTCGTCAACTGAAGAAGATGAATGGAGTATTGCTTTTATAGGCACAAAGATCCAATAGCTTTTCACGTTGAGAACAGTGTACCAAAAAGGTCTGAGCCTTTTTGTCTTCACATCATATGACCTTTCCTAGAAGAAGAATGCACAGAGAAATCCTTTTTGTCTGTGTTCTTGTGTCTAGCATAAATAAGGAAAGAGTCGTTTGGTTATTCCAACGGACATAACTTTGAATTCTTCTTCAATAATTTTCAGCAAGAATCATCAGAGTCTAAAATGGTCAGAGCCTTCTGATGTTCATCAGAGTTTGCTGAATCAGAGTCTTTACAGCAAGTGTGCTTTCAGCGTGTAAATGTTCAGAGCAGAGTTTTAAATCAGACCTTCAGTACTGGCAGCGTTAGTACTATCAGAGTCTTCTGAAGTAACTGTGCTTGAAACTCTTCATACAGAATTCCTCATTGCTTCAGATGCTTCTGGCTTATGCTTCAGATTCTTCTGTAGCTTCTGCTTCAGATTCTTCTGTAGCTTCTGCTTCAGATTCTTCTGTAGCTTCTGCTTCAGATTCTTCTGTAGCTTCTGCTTCAGATTCTTCTGGAGGCAGCGCTCAGAATCTTCTGGAGATAGCGTTCTGAATCTTCTAAGAGATGCTTCTGACGCTTCAGAGCCTTGCATATTTCTTATGTTCAGATCTAACTTGCTTCTGGAGTAATATTTAATTTAACATCTGCAGCAAGCATTCTTAAGCAAATTTTAGAGTGTATAATTCTTTAATACAAAATTTCATAATATTTATCATCAAAACATAGAGATATTATTAAGAACTAATCTGTGTTCTAACAATCTCCCCCTTTTTGATGATGACAAAAACATCATAAATTTTGTTCAATAGA
Source organism: Lathyrus sativus (assembly GCA_963859935.3). Lineage (NCBI taxonomy): Eukaryota > Viridiplantae > Streptophyta > Magnoliopsida > Fabales > Fabaceae > Lathyrus > Lathyrus sativus. Next base: position 12,591 of record CAWUDS030001743.1, on the reverse strand, counting down.
AAAGAAAGTAATTATAACTCCCCCTGAGATGATGAATCTCCCTCTGAATTGAATACTAAGAAGGAATAGAGGCTTCCCTTTTTGCATGAGTATTCTTTTCAGAATCAGAGCCTGAATGTTCTAAACATTAGATCTTGCTTGTTTCAGAGTCAGAGTCTGATAAGTAAAATATGATCTGGGAGTCTTAGAGTTTCTTTTAAAGAAAATATCAGAGTTATCAAACGATCTGAAACACTAAGAGTTTACGTTAGATAAAATTGATATGTCTGAAGTTTCATTTAGGTAGAGTTTATTTAAACAGTTAGATCTATTTTCTCCCCCTTTTTTGTCATAATCAAAAAGTAAAACACTTTAAAAGACAAATAAAAGGAAATACAGAAAAGATAAATCAGGTAGAGAAAACACTGAGTCATTCATTCAGAGCAAATAATACAAACATCAGATAAGATTCAAGTACATGTGCAAACATCAGATTAAAAAAAATAAACTAAGTTTGTTTGGACAAAATCATCTTCAACAGGTTAGTGATCTCAGATGAGGACTGTTCTTGCTTTGACATCCACTTAGCCATGTTTTCATTCTTCTGATCTTGTTTGGACATCCATTGAGCCATATCTTCAGACTTCTGATCTTGCTTGACCATCCATGACTTACTCTCAGATTGACCAGCTTCCAGAACTGCAATCTTATCTTCAAGATTTGGATACTCTTTCTTGATCTCAGATGAAGAAGGTGAGGCAGATCCTGAAGCAGGAACAGAGTCAATTTCCATAGGAGATGCAGAGTCAGGAGCAACAGATCCAGAGGGATGTTCTACAAGAGTCATAGCCAGAGGGTTTTCTTCAGATGCAGATTCAGCAGTCACTTCTGTATCACATACTACAGAGGATGAAGGAACATCTTCAAGAAGAAATGGTTCAGATCTTTTAACAGTCCAGATCAAGCTTCTAGCAGTCTCAGCAAATATGAACTTCGCATCATCAGAACATACATTCTTCAGATTTGAGGCTACAGTATTGAATCTGTGAATGAAGCTATTCCAGATAGCATCAGACTCACTTGCATCCATGGTTGACAGACATCTCTTCTGAACAGAGCCTAAATGCATCTTTATTTCTTTCAGAAAACTTGTAAATAAATTATCAACATTCAGCCTAGATTTTGGTTTCAGAAGGGTTTCCAAAGTGAAAGGCTTAGGTTGAGGTGGTTGTGGAATGGTAAATTCAGGAATAATAATGAGAGGGATAGGATATTCTAGTTTCTTTTGGGATGGCATGATACGAAAGAATGGTTTGATTCTGCGAATAGACGTTATCACATCCTTTGGATTGTCAAAATAGGGAACAAAAGCAGATTTTTTTTCCTTAATAAGAAAAGGAGTAAAAGCAGACTGAGGTGGTTGATCAAAGAAATTGTCAATATCAAGTCCAGATGGAAGGTGATCAGAGGGAAAAGGTTCAGGAATGGTTTCAGAAATGGTAATTTCAGAAGAAATGGGTGGTTCTGGTTGATTAGCTTCAAAAGTTCTGAGACAGGGAGGTGAGAGAATATCTGGATGGATATCAGATTCTGAGGAATCAGAGGAGGTGGTTGGGGTACAAGATGTAGAAGACACTTCAAATACAGTCTTGAGTGGTTTAACGTTTAGAACCTCTGTTTCAGGTATATGTGTTTCAGGAGGATTGGTTGATTCTGGTTGATTCTCAGAAGGTTTTGATGGAGGTTCAGATACAAGTGGTTCAGAGATAGGTGGTTTAGTAACAACTTGTTCAGGTGCAACAGGATCAGATGCAACTGGATCAGATGCAACTGGATTAGATGCAACTGTATCAGATTGTATGGGTTTAGATGAATCTGGTCGTTGCTTTTCTGGATGTTGTTGTGATGAAGGTTGTTCTGTTGGTTTTGTTATAGGTGTTGGAGTTTGATTTGCTGGTGTTGTTGTTGTTGGTTCAGATGGTGGAATAACAGAAGTTTTTAGTGGAGTAGTGGAAATAGGATCAGATGATTTTGTGGGGAAGGAATTTTTTATGGTTCAGATTTTTGGGATGGAGCAGGAATAGATTGTTTTTGAGTAGGAGGTGGTTTTGGAATAGAACTAAATGTTGATTCATTTATAAAAAATTTAGAGAAAGAAGATACAGATGTTTTAGTACCTTTAGTCTTGATACGCTTTGTGGGAACAGAGGGAACGTCACCAGAGGCTTTTCTCTTGATCAACTTATGTGGCTTGTCAGCAACTTTTGGCTTCTTCTGAGCAGCAGTTTCTTCTGCTTCTGACTGATTTCTTTTCCTCATGTTCTCATTGTATACATCTGGCATTGGTTCTCTTGCTCTTTTCAGAATATATGCAGGAATGGGCGTTCCATATGCTTTGCATGAATCAATATATCTCACAATGATATCCCTTGGTTCTTCAGCACCAAACAGTGGAAAATTATCAACAGGAATTCTCTTCTGACTGATTTCAGAAATATTCAACTTCTTGGGTGCAGCTGTGAGTTCCTCTACAATTTTTAGTCTCTGAAGACTCTTTGCATTCAGAGGTTTTCCAATAATGGATTCAAGTTCATCCTTTACTCCAGCTTCATACAGAGCAGTCACCAGACCATTCTCTGTCAGAATGTCTGAAATTAACCTTCCAAAGGGAATCCATGTCCTGATCTTCTGACCCTTATCCTTTACAGATTCTCTTGAAGCATTGATATGGTTCCATAAATGCATAAATAGAATGTAAGGAAGATCTATCTTAGTGCTTTGACTCAAACAGTACATGAAGTAGAGTTGTTCATTATTCACGTAATCTGGAGAATTGGTAGATTTTCTGTGATGGATGCATCCCAGAAAAATCTTTGCCCAGATTTTATAGTCCGGCTTCAGATCCTTAAATTTGTTAGAGGCTTGTCCAGAAGTGATGACTTCCTCATAAAATTCCTCCATGTCCACACGCCCAGCTGGCAGATGACATACTCCATCAGTCTCCTCATACCCTATAAGTTTCCTGATGAGATCTTCAGTTATTATGATCTCCTTTCCCAGAACAGAAGATAAAATGAATTTTGGATAAACAGAAGCATGTATCCAGAACTCCTTCACCAGATGAAGGTAAACTGGTCCAAATAATCTGTCAAAATATTTTACCCAGCCTTGTGCATCAATTATTGAACGAAATTCAAACCCATTTTCAGCTAACGAATCAAATTCCACCATTGATTCACAGAGAACTTCAAGTTTGTCAACAGGAGTTAACAATGTCCTTTTAGGTACAGTGAATGGAGTCACACCCATATTTGCAGAAGTAACTGCAGCCATGGTTGATTGAAACTGAGCTGCTGTAGAAGATGAGGTTGCTATTGAAGATGATGAAGATGATTTGGACGAAGGTTTAGGGTTTTTTGAAGAGAGAATAGAAGACAGAAATGCATAAACTTGTTTGTGATGTGAAAAGTGTGAAATTGGTGTGAGATGTGGTATTTATAGAAAACACTTAAAACACTCAAACAGACATACAAAGCACATTTTCAAATAGCATTTAATGACAATTAATGAAAGAGAATAAAAATCATTTCAAGCATTAATTGATTCTGACAAATTGGGGGAAAATCAATATTTTCACTATTCAAACCATACCTCAAATGTCTCTTCAGTAGTGTACACGCTATCTTTTCAGATTCAGAGTGACACGTGTTTGGTTGCATGTGCTTCTGAATTCTCTTGAGAAATGAAACGTTAGCTAACGTTCAGATTCTCTAAGATTGGTTAGTTCAGATACACACAATTAAACATAAATTTAATAAGTAACAAATGAAATACTTCAGAGTTATAAATATTTTACATCTGAAAAATTTTGCTTCTGATAAATATTATTATGGACAAAAATCCATACCAATATTTTTCAGAATAAATTTGAACCTATCTTCAGCAAGGGGTTTTGTGAAAATATATGCCCATTGATGATTTGTATCAACAAAGGCTAAGTTTATAATTCCCTTCTGAACATAGTCTCTGATGAAATGATGTTTAATTTCTATATGTTTTGCCTTAGAGTGTAAAATGGGGTTTTTAGACAAACATATAGCAGAAGTATTATCACAGAATATAGAAATGTTACTTTCAAATATCTGATAGTCTTCTAGTTGACTTTTCATCCAGAGCATCTGCGTGCTACATCCAGCAGCAATATATTTTGCCTCTGTAGTTGAAAGTGCAATTGTGGGTTGCTTCTTGCTGTACCAAGAGATTAGATTTCTTCCTAGAAATTGACAACTTCCAGAAGTAATTTTTCTTTCCACTCTGTCTCCAGTGTAGTCAGCATCACAGAATCCAACTAATTTGAAATCATCAGATTTTCTGTAACACAAACCCACATTAGAAGTACCTTTCAGATACCTCAGAATCCTCTTAACAACTGTTAAGTGTGATTCTCTAGTATCTGATTGGAATCTTGCACACAAACATACATTGAACAAAATGTCAGGTCTAGAAGCAGTTAAGTAGAGAAGAGATCCAATCATACATCTGTAGAGTTTCTGATCTAATTTCTTACTTACCTCTTCCTTACCAAGTGTACTAGTTGGATGCATGGGAGTCTTTTCCATCTTATTATCAGTCATGTTAAATTTCTTCAGAAGTTCTTTAACATATTTGGTCTGATGAATGTAAGTGCACTCTGGAGTTTGGTTGACTTGAATTCCCAGAAAGAATCTCAATTCTCCTATCATGCTCATTTCAAATTCTGCCTGCATACATTGAGCAAACTCCTTTCCCAGTATAACATTGGTAGATCCAAATATAATATCATCCACATATATTTGACAAATTAGAAGATCTTTCTTAAATGTTTTACAAAAGAGTGTTGTGTCCACTTTGCCTCTGATGAAATTTTTCTCCAGAAGAAAATTGCTTAACCTCTCATACCAAGCTCTGGGAGCTTATTTTAAACCATACAGAGATTTCTTTAGTTTGAAAACATGTTCTGGAAATTTTTCACTCTCAAAACCAGGAGGTTGGTGAACATAAACTTCTTCTTCTATAATACCATTTAGAAAGGCACTTTTAACATCCATCTGATATAGAGTGATGTTATATTGTGCAGCAAAAGAAATGAGTAAACGAATAGACTCTAACCTTGCTACAAGAGCATAAGTCTCTGTATAATCAATTCTTTCTTGCTGGCTGTAACCTTGAGCAACTAGCCTTGCCTTATTTCTTTCAACTTCTCCTTTCTCATTAAGCTTGTTTCTGAAGACCCATTTAGTTCCAATTATGTTGAATCCTTTTGGTCTTGGAACTAAATCCCACACATCATTTCTTGTGAATTGATTTAGCTCTTCTTGCATGGCAATAATCCAGTCATTGTCTTGCAGAGCTTCATTCACAGAAGTTGGTTCAATTACTGACACCAATCCAAATAATGATGCTTCAGATGATCTGAGGAAGGATCTTGTTCTGATAGGGTCATCCTTCTTTCCAATGATCACATTCTCTGGATGAGAGGCTTTGATTCTGGAAGATGATCCTCTAACAGTTGATTCTTCAGAAATGTTTAAGTTGTTCATCTGAGAAGTCAAAGGAATTGCATCTGGTGTTGCTTCAGGTTCCTTCACTTGATCTTTGTCTGCCTCTGAGCCTTCAGAGTCTGTGAGAATTACTTCTCTATCTGCAGATCTTTCAAACTGCTTTGGTTTTTCAATGCCAAGCTTATCATCAAATCTAACATGAATAGATTCTTCCACAATCTGTGTTTCAGTATTGTATACTCTGTAGCCTTTAGAGCATTCAGAATACCCAAGCATGAAACACTTCTGGGCTTTAGAATCAAACTTGTTCAGATTCTCTTTAGTATTTAACATATAGCAAATACATCCAAAAGGATGGAAATATGAAATGTTGGGCTTTCTGTTCCTCCACAATTCATAGGGAGTCTTTTCCAGAAGAGGTCTTACAGACACTCTGTTCTAAATGTAACATGCTGTGTTGATTGCTTCTGCCCAAAAGTGCTTTTCCAGATTAGTCTCATTGATCATGGTTCTGGCCATTTCTTGCAGAGTTCTATTTTTCCTCTCTACAACCCCATTCTGTTGTGGAGTTCTAGGACAGGAAAAATCATGAGCAATGCCATTTTCATTAAAATATTTTTCAAAATATTTGTTTTCAAATTCACCACCATGATCACTTCTGACTTTTATAATTTTGAAATCTTTTTCATTCTGGACTTGTTTACAGAAGTCAAAGAACACAGAATGTGACGCATCCTTGTGTTTTAGGAACTTTACCCATGTCCATCTGTTGTAGTCATCAACAATGACTAATCCATACTTCTTGCCTCTGATGGATGCAATTTTCACTGGTCCAAACAGATCAATGTGAAGTAATTCTAATGGTCTTGAGGTTGATACAACATTTTTAGATTTAAAAGAGGATTTTGAAAACTTTCCCTTTTGACATGCTTCACAAAGAGCATCTAAGTTGAACTTCAGCTTAGGAAGTCCTCTGACCAGATTGAGTTTATTAATCTGAGATATACATCTCATATTAATATGCCCCAATCTTCTGTGTCAGACCCATTGCTCATCATTAACAGATAAAAGGCATTTAACATTTTGAACTTTAAGTTCTGAAAGATTTATTTTGTAAATGTTGTTCTTCCTCTTTCCATTGAATAGGATTGAGCCATCCTTCTGACTAACAGCTTTACAACATTGTTGATTAAAGATTATATCATAACCATTGTCACTTAATTGACTTATGGACAATAGGTTATGCTTTAATCCTTCTACAAGAAGAACATTAGATATAGAGGGAAGGTTACCATTACCAATAGTACCAGAGCCAATGATCTTTCCCTTCTGATTCCCTTCAAACTTCACTTCTCCTCCAGATTTAAGTTCCAGGCTTTGGAACATAAACCTTTCTCCCATCATGTGACGTAAGCAGGCAGAGTCCAGGTACCATGACTGGCGTCTTGACTTTTCTGCTAAAAACATCTGCAACAGGGATAATCTTATCCTTAGGTACCCAGATCTTTTTGGGTCCTTTTTGGTTAGCTTCCTTGAAAGTTGGTCTGAACTTCTGTCTTTTTACAACAGTATTGTTCTGACTTACTTTTGGCTTAAACACAGGAACATTCTGATCAGAACGTGTGTGTTTAATGTCATTCAAATGACCAAACTTGGAATTAGAGTACAAGGGAGTTTTCTTAATAACAAGTTTATCAACAGGCGTTGGATTTAAATACTTTCCAGAGGAAGGTTCATATCCAATTCATATCCTGTTATTTCTGCTAACCCCATAGATCATAGAAGCCATCTTGCTTCTGTCTATGCTTTTAGCAAGAAATTTCTGAAAGCTGAAGTCATATTCTTCTAAAATGTTTATGCATTTAGACTTACTTTCAGGTTCAGAGTTTTGTTGAGCTGTTTCAAAATTGACTTTCATTTTTAAATTATATTCTTTTAGCTCAGCAATTTCTGATCTTAACAGATTATTCTCAGAGCCAAGATTGCACTTAAGCTTCTTGCATTTGAGCTTAATCTGATTATAATTTTTTAGGACTTCAGATAATACTTTTATAAGCTCTTCCCTAGTGAGATCAGAGAGTACCTCTTTTGAGTCAGATTCAGAGTCAGACTCAGATCCAGATGATTCTTCATTCTGATCTTCAATACCTGCCATTAGAGCCATGTTGGCGCATTCATCTTCAGATTCTGATGAAGATCCAGATTCATCAGAGTCATCCCAAGTTGCCATTAGAACCTTCTTCTTTTTGTCAAACTTCCTCTTAGGTTTTTCTTTAAGAAGCTTTGGACATTCACTCTTGTAATGGCCAGGTTCTTTGCATTCAAAACAGACAACTTCCTTCTTTCCAGATCTTTTTGGTCCAGAGGACTCCTTTCGCTGATCTGGTCTTTTGAAGTTCTTGAACTTCCTCTGCTTGTGCTTCCAGAGTCTGTTGATTCTTCTGGTTAGCAAGGATAATTCATCTTCTTCTTCAGAAGAGGATTCTTCAGAGCTTTCCTCTAACACCTGCAAAGCTTTCACAGATTTGTTAGATTTTAAGACAATAGATTTACCTTTCTTTTGAGGCTCATCTTCCTCAAGTTCAATTTCATGACTCCTTAGTGAGTTGATTAACTCCTCCAGAGTGATCTTGTTCAGATCCTTGGCAAGCTTCAGAGCAGTGACCATAGGTCTCCATCTGATAGGTAAGCTTCTGATGATCTTCTTCACATGATCAACAGTTGAGTAACCCTTGTCCAGAACTTTTAGACCAGTTGTAAGAATCTGGAATCTAGAAAACATGGCTTCTATGGATTCAGATTCTTCCATCTTGAACGCTTCATACTTCTGTATTAACGCCAGAGCCTTGGTCTCTTTTACTTGAAGGTTTCCTTCATGAGTCATTTTCAAGGACTCAAACATGTCAAATGCAGTTTCTCTATTTGTGATCTTTTCATACTCAGTGTGAGATATTGCATTTAACAATATTGTTCTAGCCTTGTGGTGGTTTCTAAACTCCTTCTTTTGGGCTTCTGTCATAGATTTTCTGTCTACTTTCTTGCCATTTCCATCAGTGGGATGAACATACCCATCTATGACCAAGTCCCACAAATCAGCATCATAACCAAGGAAAAAACTTTCAATCCTGTCTTTCCAATAATCAAATTTCTCCCCATCAAACATAGGGGGTTTTGTACTGATTCTATCTCTTTCTTCATATTTGTTGGATGTTGAAGCATCAGCCATAATAACAACCAAATATAAATATTAAAGTTTTTCTCACTGGATCTTTTCTGTCACTGTGAAGTGGTAGCACACACAGAACCGGAGCTCTGATGCCAACTGAAGGTGAGAAAATACTTAGAAGGGGGGTTGAATAAGTATGAAGATAAAACTTAGATATAAAAACTCAAGAATTTTTATCCTGGTTTGTTGAAATCAACTACTCCAGTCCACCCTTACTAGAGTGATTTTCCTTTCTCAAACAAGGACTTAATCCACTATTTAATCAACTGATTACAATAGTAAGCACTAAGAACAACTGTTCAAAGTCTTCTCAAGAACTACTGATCCTAACTGGATCTTCTTAAGGTTCTCTTACAACCAAATGTAATAATAATACAAGTGTTAAAAATGCTTCTAATAAAGCTTTATCACAACTGTGATTTTTCACTTAAGATGAAGAACAATGAAAATAATTCTTAGCAGGAATATATGAGCTGTATGAGAGCTTTGTAATAAATTCTTTTTCAAGTGTTTCGTCAACTGAAGAAGATGAATGGAGTCTTGCTTTTATAGGCACAGAGATCCAATAGCTTTTCACGTTGAGAACAGTGTACCAAAAAGGTCTGAGCCTTTTTGTCTTCACATCATATGACCTTTCCTAGAAGAAGAATGCACAGAGAAATCCTTTTTGTCTGTGTTCTTGTGTCTAGCATAAATAAGGAAAGAGTCGTTTGGTTATTCCAACGGACATAACTTTGAATTCTTCTTCAATAATTTTCAGCAAGAATCATCAAAGTCTAAAATGGTCAGAGCCTTCTGATGTTCATCAGATTTTGCTGAATCAGAGTCTTTGCAGCAAGTGTGCTTTCAGCGTGTAAATGTTCAGAGCAGAGTTTTAAATCAGATCCTCAGTACTGGCAGCGTTAGTACTATCAGAGTCTTCTGAAGTACTGTGCTTGAAACTCTTCATACAGAATTCCTCATTGCTTCAGATGCTTCTGGCTTATGCTTCAGATTCTTCTGTAGTAGCTTCTGCTTCAGATTCTTCTGTAGCTTCTGCTTTAGATTCTTCTGGAGGCAGCGCTCAAAATCTTCTGGAGATAGCGTTCTGAATCCTCTAAGAGATGCTTCTGACGCTTCAGAGCCTTGCATATTTCTTATGTTCAGATCTAACTTGCTTCTAGAGTAATATTTAATTTAACATCTGCAGCAAACATTCTTAAGCAAATTTTAGAGTGTATAATTCTTTAATACAAAATTTCATAATAGTTATCATCAAAACATAGAGATATTATTAAGAACCAATCTGTGTTCTAACATTTCCCACTTGCATTATTTTTTATCATAACTCCAAATCTATTCATTTTTTGCACATAGGTCACTTTTGCAATTTTATAGGACTCCTCAAGACCTTTCCAACAAGCTTTGGACCACTCCATTTGGATGTGTGGTTAAGAAGTTATGGTCTTACCCCTTTCAAAACCCTAATTTTCTGATTTTCCGATTACTCCTAAATTCTTGATCCAATGATCACCAAACTTCATGACTAGATGTGATATAACATTAGGAAAATAATTGCCTTCAATTTTGGGTCAAAACCCTGTTGGTCAATGAGTTGACTTTTCAGTCAGACAAACCGATCGATCAAAAAAATTCTGAATCGACTATTGATATTCTGGGTCCCCTGAGGTCTTGAAATTTCTTGAGTGGAATTCAATAAGTCATATAAGCTTCATTGACCATGATTACATCATTTTAATACCATTTAAATCAAAAGTCAAACCACATTTGACTTTTCCTAATGAGAAACCCTAATCGGGAGTCCTGGACTGCATTACTCTTATTCCTTGGGTGACCACTTCAAATTGGATTCATACTTGATATAATATAGCATTCTTGATGATGCGGGGAGTTGTTCCATGGAGAATCAATCTAAAACCTTGACTGATCAAACCACAGAAACTCTGATTCCTAACTGTATGGAACCCTAATTCATCTGCATCTTGACAAAGACAAACTTGAAATAGGTTAAGGTTAGATAAACAAATGATGATGCTCCTAGAATGACGATGGAGATCTAAGGATCAAAAATTGGGGTATAAGAGTTGCCCCTATTTAAATATCTTCATCTGATGGCAATGAGAGATGACAATCTCTAGAGAATCGTAGTGAGAGGTATTTAAATATAGCAAATCGAAAAATTTATCCCGTAGACCCAATGCTATGCAAAAGGATAAATGCTAAAATGCAATGAATTCTAAATGATGTTGTATGATGCTTGAGGATGCAAGCAAATGCTGACACACGAGCAAAAATAAAAGGATGGCAAGACAACGAGTAACTACTCACAGGGGACCTGAAGGACTGGGGAAAGATCTGGGGAATAACAATCAATAATTCATACATGACTAATGATGCTACTTCAAGGAGATCTTCCATACAGGGAACTCCACTAGGAAAAAGGGAAACTCCACTGGGGAAATGCAAACCTCTAACGGAGAAATACATAAAGGGAGAAACCACGCAGAAGGGAAAAAGGTCAACAAACCCAAACTCCGACCAGGGAAGCAAAGAGACCAGAGACACAGTTCTCATTGGGGGAAAACCAAATAAAGAACTTCACATAGCGAAGAGTTCAAACGGGATATTCAGGAAAAGACTAGAAACAAGATCAGACATACCGGGGATGCTAGTAACCACTAGATCTCCGAGACTCGACTCAGGATACCAAAGCTCTGTTGGGGATACTGGTGATAACCTGACACTCCTACCAATAAAAATTGGTTTTAAGCGTTGCCAGTAACCGCTGAACTTCCTGGGGATGCTAGTAGAAACTAGACTTCAAAGAGTATGGTGACAACCAAAGTAGTAATACCAATAACAATTGGTTTTAAACGATGCCAGTAACCACTGGACTTAACTGGGGAAGCCGTTAACAACCGAGCCAAAGTACCAATGAAAATTGGATTTTCAAACAATGCCAGTAACCACTGGACTTCAAAGATTGGTAACAACCGAATCAAAAGGGTGCCAATAACAATTGGATTTAAGCAATGCCAGTAACCACTGGGCTTAGAGAGATTGGTAACAACCAAATCAAGGTATCAATAACAATTGGATTTAAACAATGCCAGTAACCACTGGACTTCAATGGGGAAATTGGTGACAACCTGAATCCTCCTACCAATAACAATTAATTTTCAAACAATGCCAGTGGCCACTGGACTTAGAACGATTGGTAACAACTAAATCAAGGTACACCAATAACAATTGGACTTAAACGATGCCAATAACCACTGGACTTACCGGGGAAGTTGGTAACAACCAACTCATATACCAATAACAATTGGATTTCAGCCAATGCCAGTAACCACTGGACTTACTAAACAAGGTTGGTGGCGACCTGATCTCAAAGATAAGCATTAGTAACAACTAAACATATTGGTAAACATCAGGTAGTATCAGATATTTCTAGTCACAACTAGCCTCCCGGGGATATAAGCCTTTATCACAAAAATCTTGAGAAAGTTGGGGTGACAACCGCAAAGCAAGCCCGTGGAAAACAGGACGAAGCAAGAAAGGTTGGTAACGACCAACAGATCTCAATGGCAAAATCCAGACAAACAGAAACCAAAGCATGTAAAAAAAATGTGTATGCTAATGATGTGATGCGAATGCAAATGCAGACCGACCCACGAGGGAGAAGGAAAAAGCAAATTAAGACACACAAGGAGGAAACCCATCACACTGAGTCCTGATGTCACTAATCTGGATGGAACTTCCTTCCAAGGGGGAGAGGATCGTCCTCCTACAAGTAATCACTGCTCTTGCAAACCTGCGGAAGAGGAATCACGGTTTAGTAGCGGG
>CAWUDS030001742.1:25000-37559 GCA_963859935.3 Lathyrus sativus | reverse complement strand
GGTTCTCACAAACAACAAACATATTCGATTCTAATTTCAATTTTTTAAATGAATCTAACGGGAAAATATTTTTTTGTATCTTTTTGATTCATTTATTCACAAAAATCATCCATCAAAAATGAGATAGAATAGCTTCAACCTTGTCAACCGAAAATGAGAAAATGAAATCTGGATAAATACCAATACCTATTATGGGTATAAGGATAGAAATAGAAATAAATAATTCTCTGGGCCCAGAATCAAAAAAAGAAGAGTTTGATGTATTAAAAAACTTGTATCCATAGAACATTTGCCGTAAGATAGATAATAAATAAATAGGAGTTAATATCATTCCAATTGCTGTTACAAAAGTAATTAGTATTTTCATCATGAAAAGATATTTTTGACTAGTAATTATTCCAAAAAAAACTATCAATTCTGCAACAAAACCGCTCATGCCAGGCAATGCAAGAGAAGCCATTGATAAGATAGTGAAAATAGTGAATATTTTTGGCATTGGGATAGCCATTCCGCCCATTTCGTCAAGATAAAGAAGACGCAGTCTATCATAACTAGTTCCTGCCAAGAAAAAAAGGGCAGCGCCAATAAATCCATGAGATATTATTTGTAAAATGGCCCCGTTGAGACCAGTATCACTTATAGAACCAATTCCTATAATTATAAAACCCATATGAGATACGGAAGAATAAGCGATTCTTTTTTTTAGATTCCGTTGACCAAAAGATGTTGCAGCGGCATAGATTATTTGAATACAACCTAATATCATTAACCAGGGGCAAAATATGGAATGAGCGTGGGAAAAAAATTCCATATTAATTCGAACCAACCCATATGCTCCCATTTTTAATAAGATTCCGGCTAAAAGCATACAAGTGCTGTAATGCGCCTCTCCGTGGGTATCTGGTAACCATGTATGTAAGGGTATAATCGGCGATTTGACAGCAAAAGCAATAAGAAATGCCGTATAGAATATTATTTCTAGTGCCACGGGATATGATTGATTAATTAATGTTTCAAAATTAAATGTTGGTTCATTAGAGCCATATAAACCAATACCCAGAATTCCCATTAATAAAAAAACAGAAGCTCCTGCAGTGTACAAAATAAACTTTGTAGCTGAATACAAACGTTTCTTTCCCCCCCACATGGATAAAAGTAGATAAACGGGAATTAATTCCAATTCCCACATGATGAAAAAAAGTAAAATGTCTCGAGAAGAAAATGGTCCTATTTGACCGCTATACATTGCTAACATCAGGAAATAAAATAATTGGTATTTTCGAGTAACCGGCTGAGCTGCTAAAGTGGCTAAAGTAGTTATCAATCCTGTCAGTAAAATAGGTCCTATGGAGAGTCCATCTATTCCTAATCTCCAGTAAAAATCAAAAAAATGGATCCATTTATAATTCTCCGTCAGTTGAATTAGTGGATCATCCAATTGGAAATGATAACAAAATGCATAGGTTGTTAGAAGGAGATCGATTAAGCATATACAAATGCTATACCACCTAATTACCTTATTTCCCCTATGAGGAAATAAGAAAATTAAGGAACCTGCGGCTATTGGGAAAACAACAACTATTGTTAACCAAGGAAAAAAATTCGTGATAAAAATAAGATACACTTGGGCCAGAAAAGCCCATGCTCAAAATAAAATAGAATTTTTTTCTTTTTTATTTTGAACACGAGTTTTTGCCAGTAAAAAACGTATTCGTGTGGTGTTTTTTGAAACGAATCAATAAGCGAGACCCATACTTCGAGTTGTTTCATGCCATAAATAAACTCGAACACTTAAGAAATCCGTCGGACAAGCGGACTCACACCTCTTACAACCAACACAGTCCTCTGTTCTTGGGGCAGAAGCTATTTGCTTAGCTTTACATCCACCCCAAGGTATCATTTCTAATACATCTGTGGGACAGGCTCGGACACATTGAGTACATCCTATACATGTATCATAAATCTTTACTGAATGTGACATTATCTATAGTAATTTTGGATGTTCAAAAATGCAAATTATCGATCTAGTAAACTCGTAAATGAATCGTATATTTATATACCAGATGAATCAATGATTTGTGATAATATTGTTAACTGTTAATAAAAAAAGGCGTCTAGATAAATTTACAAGAGGGAATCGAAGAGGACCAGGATACTTTCATTTCTTATGATTTAGGCAATGTAAACATGATATGATCATAAGTTGTGTCGAATAAATACTCAAATGAATTGATTAGATTCATATTACACTATTTGAAATTCTACTTTATTATTATAGGATTAATGCTATTTATTCAACAAATTCGATTGATTGATACGGGTTGATTTTCTGTTACGAGCAATTGAGGAAACAATAGCCAGTCCGATAGCCGCTTCAGCGGCTGCAATAGCTATAACAAAAATTGAAAAAATATTTCCTTTTAATTGGCGATTATCAAAAAAATCAGAAAAAGTTACTAGATTTATATTAACTGCATTCAGTATAAGTTCAAGACACATAAGGGCTCTAACCATATTTCGGCTCGTGATCAATCCATAGATACCAATAGAAAATAAATAGGCACTCAAAACAAGTACATGTTCGAGCATCATTGACCAACTCCTTATAAATTTGGATTCATTAACAAAAGAATATATCGGCAATAAAAAAAAAAAGAATTTCTACATAAAAAAAAACTCTTTCACTTCACATAGAATTCGACAGAAATAAATGTGAGAAAATTGAAAAAAAAAAGAATCTTGATTTCTATTACTAGTTCTCTAAAGATTTCTTACTGGCGAGCTACGACAATTGCACCTATCAAAGAAACTAAAAGAATTATGGAAATTAGTTCAAATGGAAGAAAAAAATCTGTTGATAAATGAATTCCAATTTGTTGACTAGTACTTATCAAATCTTGCTCAATAATCTGATTTGGTCTTGTAGTCCAAATAATTCCGTACCATGATGTATCGGAAATAATAGTGATTAATGAAACAAAAATACTTGTACAAACTATCAAAGTAATTCCATCCCCTACGGTCCAAAGATTCAAATCTTGGTAATATTCGGAACTATTCATGAACATCACAGCAAATATGATTAAAATGTTAATAGCTCCCACGTAAATAAGTAGCTGTGATGCAGCTACAAAATGCGAGTTTGCTAAAATATATAATAAAGATATACAAACAAGAACCAGTCCCAACGAAAAAGCAGAAAAAATGGGGTTGGTAAGTAATACTACTCCTAAACTTCCTAATAGAAGACCCGATCCCAGAAAGACTAAAAGAAAATCGTGCAGCGTTTCAGGCAAATCCATTATATGTAAAAAAAAAGACAACGAAATCGAAATTTCATGACCTTATTGATATGACCAGGAAAAAAAATTTATATATTTCAATTTTTCTTTGCATTGAAAAACCTAAGTAGTTTAAATTGATATAGTTATGGTTATATAATCAATGTCATTCCACTCTTTATACAAAAGAGTAGTTTGAAACGATATGAAAACTCAAGTATAAAGGTAGATAGAACATATATAACCATTGAAAATCTTATTGAAATTCCAAAATATTTTCAATTTCGAGAATATATTAATATATTCTATTGAAGAATATAGTTCTCTAATAATTATAGAATATTTCTACTAATATGATATTTACTATATTATTCATTTTTTATACATTTAAAATATTTGATTTAGATTATTCTATTTATATCTATTCTATCTATAGAAATATATAGAATATTTGTGTGTGTTTTTTTTTTAAGTTGTATTTTATTGAATTATAATAAATTGTCTTTTTTGATTTGAATTGTTCGAATTGTATAATCATCAATTATTGACATTGGTAAACGGCCCAAAGCAATTTGATTATAATTCAATTCATGACGATCATAAGTTGAAAGTTCATATTCTTCAGTCATTGATAAACAATTTGTTGGACAATACTCAATACAGTTACCACAAAAAATACAGATTCCGAAATCAATACTGTAATTTAGCAATCGTTTCTTTCGAATATCCGTTTCCATTTTCCAATCAACAACGGGTAAATCTATAGGACATACACGAACACATACTTCACAAGCAATGCATTTATCAAATTCAAAATGGATTCGACCGCGGAAACGTTCTGATGTGATTAATTTTTCATAAGGATATTGAATAGTTACAGGTAAACGATTTGCGTGAGATAAGATAATCATGAAACTTTGACCAATGTACCTTGCAGCTCGTACTGTTTGTTGACCATAATTCATGAACCCAGTTACCATAAGGAACATATTGTAAATATCTATGAATAGTATAGTTTTTTTTGATTTCTTTCTCTTATTTGAGACAAGTAATGAATATAGAACATCTTTTACAGCGAAAACAATTGAGATGAAGTTGTTAATAATAGATTACCGAGAGAAATCGGTAAAAGAAATTTCCATCCAAGATTTAATAATTGATCCATTCTTAGCCTAGGCAAAGACCATCTTGTTATGATAGAAACGAATAAGAAAAAATAGCTTTTAGCTAATGTAATAAAGAGATCAATTGTAGTTCCAAAAACTCCGTATGTTTTATTTATTTCAAAAAATTCAGAAACAAATATGTATGGAATAGAAATATTGGAACCGCCCAAGTAAAGAACTGTTACAAATAATGAAGAAATGAAAAGGTTTAAATAGGAAGCAACGTAAAATAAACCAAATCGAATACCTGAATATTCTGTTTGATAACCAGCTACTAATTCTTCTTCTGCTTCTGGTAAATCAAAAGGTAATCTTTCACATTCTGCTAGCGAAGAAATTATAAAAACGATGAAACCCATAGGTTGACGCCACAAATTCCAACCCCAAAAACCATATTTTGATTGCGCATCAACTATATCAATTGTACTTAAACTGTTAGATAATCCTAGTCGGTGATAACATTCCTGTTCCCATCTCTATTACAGAACCGTACATGAGATTTTCACCTCATACGGCTCCTGGAAAGCCTTAAGTAAATCTAAGGACCGGGTCGATTATTTATCTCTTGATATATCCCTAAGATATAGAAGATTAAAATCTATCGAACGGTTCTGAATTAGACCAATTCAATTCTGTCTGTTCTAGAAATAAGAAAGAGAAATCGATTTTCATAAAAGATCCAATTAAAGCACTTCTGAATTGATCTCATCCCTAAGAAAATACAAATTTGTTGAGTAATAACTGAATTCTTCAATAAAATACTCTTTTATAATTCTCAATAACCCTCATGATTTTGAATGACGAAAAATAATTACACATCCGTTTCTTAATTATGATGTGAATTTTATCTCCATGAATATGGATATAAGAAATCAAAAACGAAAGAGAAATCTATTTTTCGTTTTTGATTTCTTATTTTTTTTTCGTTCCTATTCTTCTTTTTTGTGCTATGAAATGAAAAAGGGACCTCCAAAAATTGGAAAGGATTTTTTCGTTCCTGATAGTAATTTATTTAGTGATTGAATGGAAGCATACTCTGGATCGGAGTTGTGGGGAGTACTGCTTTCTTTTTTCTACCAACTTAAAGCCCCCAATTAGTATTCTTTTTATATTCTGCGTAAATTTTCTTTTGGATAATTTACAAAATCTGTGTTACTAATCCTTTGTGTATCTTGGTGTTTCTAACCATCCAGTCTTTTTTATTAACCCCCCTTATTTATTTTTATATATCTATGATAATTCATAAAAATGGTAACTAAAACTCAATAAGGTTGGTCTTTTGAGACCGCTTCAAAACAGGATGACAAATTATCCAATCTTGGGTTAAATGTCCTCTTCTGTTTATAATTTTATTTCATTCTTATACATAGAAAATGAGACTCAATATTTTGACTGCCCTTATAAAATCATCATACTATCTATTAACTAGCAGGAATCTAGTATTCTGAAATTAGATTCAATATAAGCTGTTTTATTTCACTCATATAACTATCTAATTTAGTTCTTCAATCAGAATTTTGAAAAAGAAAATAAAGATAATGAAGGTTTCTATTCAATTTATTCGCTATATAGTACTATACAGAAATTATAGTACTATATAGAAATATAGTACTATAAAGAGAGGAGTATAGCAATAGAATAGCATCGAATAGCTTTTTCGGTTTCAACGAATCGCACGTAGAGATATTGATAAGACACATAGAGTTAATGGTATTTCATAACTAATCGATTGAGCAGCAGCTCGTAGACCACCCAAAAAGGAATATTTATTATTTGAGCCATATCCTGACATAAGAAGTCCAATGGGAGCAATACTCGAAATAGCAATCCATAAAAAAACACCCATATTGAAATCAGATAAAACAAAATTATAGCCAAACGGAATTACTGAATAACTTATTAGAATGGATATGACTGATATGGATGGTCCAATACTGAATAAATGAATATCTCCCCTAGATGGAATAAGATTCTCTTTGAATAGTAGTTTTGTTCCGTCTGCTAGAGCTTGAAGCATTCCAAAAGGACCAGCATATTCAGGTCCAATACGCTGTTGTACCCCTGCAGATATTTCTCTTTCTAACCATACAATTGCTAGTACACTTATTGTAATTCCCAAGACAAGAATCAAAATTGGTAAAAGTATCCATAGAATTCCATAGACCTCTTTGAAAGATTCCAATCCGGAAAAGGAGTTTATATCTTGGACTTCCGTTGTATCAATTATCATTTCAACGATCAACTTCTCCCATAATGATATCTATGCTACCTAGTATTGTCATAATATCAGCCAATTTCATTCTTTTAACTAATTGAGGAAGAATTTGCAAATTGATAAAACCGGGTGGACGAATTTTCCATCTCCAAGGAAAACCATTCTGATCTCCTATTAGAAAAATTCCTAATTCTCCCTTGGGGGCCTCAATTCTCACATAAAGTTCTTGTTTCGGCAATTCAAAAGTAGGAGACGGTTTTTTACCAATGAATCGATATTCAAAATCATTCCATTCTGGCTCCTTTTCTCTATCAAAGCAGCGAATTTCAAAATTTTCATAAGGCCCCCCTGGAATTCCTTCCAAAGCCTGTTGAATTATTTTTATGGATTCCACCATTTCACCAATTCGAACTAAATAACGAGCTAATGAATCTCCTTCTTTTTGCCATTGAACTTCCCAATCCAATTCCTCGTAACACTCATAATTATCAACTTCACGTAGATCCCATTGTATTCCGGAAGCCCGAAGCATCGGTCCTGATAACCCCCAATTTATAACTTCCTCTCTACCAACAACACCCACTCCTTCAACCCGTTCTAAAAAAATTGGATTTCGCGTAATAAGTTTTTGATATTCAATAACCCTTGTTAAAAAATAATTGCAGAAATCCAAACATTTATCGATCCAACCATAAGGTAGATCAGCCGCTACTCCCCCAATACGAAAAAAATTATGCATCATTCTCATACCTGTGGCAGCTTCGAATAGATCATATATTAATTCTCTTTCTCTAAAAATATAGAAAAAAGGGGTTTGTGCACCAATATCTGCCATAAAAGGTCCCAGCCATAGTAGATGAGAAGCTATACGACTTAACTCCAACATAATTACTCTTATATAGCTGGCTCTTTTAGGTACTTGAATATTTCCCAATTGTTCCGGTCCATTTACAGTTATTGCTTCTGTGAACATAGTAGCTAAATAATCCCAACGTGTTACATAAGGCAGATATTGTATAATTGTTCGGTTTTCCGCTATTTTTTCCATACCTCTGTGTAAATAACCCAATATTGGCTCACAATCAATAACATCTTCACCATCCAGAGTAACAATAAGTCGCAGAACACCATGCATCGATGGGTGTTGAGGCCCCATATTTACTATCATGAGGTCTTTTCTTGTAGCTGGGACATTCATAGGTTTTTCCTCGATTCATTCTTCCATGAATCGTTCAAAAAAAAGTTAATCAAAATTCAGTATCTAATAAATCGAATAATTGAAAATGATTCTTGAAATTAGCTAATTTGTGAATGAATCCCGAATACCCAACCGATTTATTAAATTTTGATAACGTATTTTGTTTTTCTTTGACAAATACGACAATAGTCGTTGTCGTTTTCCCAGAATTATACGTAAACCTCTTTGAGATAAATAGTCCTTTGGATGTAATTCAAAATGTGAAGTAAGTCTTCGTATCTTATTAGTTAAGATGAATACTTGAAATTCAACCGATCCCGGGTTTTCTTCTTCTTTTTTTTTTTTTGAAATAACAGGTATAACTGGATTTTTGATCATAAAATGAAAGCTTCCCCCCCCTCCTTTTTGGTAGATATTTTTATTGATCAGTAATAGTAATTACACTTATTTTTAATTTTTTATAAAAAATTTTCTCTTCATTTATTTAACAATTCTGAATTTCTTTTTTTTTTTTCAAATTAATTCATTATTAAGGAATGTAATTCAAATAGATAATAAATACTATATTTATGGATTCATAAAATGAATAAAATCTATTGTCTTGTATTTTAAAGACAAAAATAAGACAATAGATTTTATTCATTTTTCGATGGATTTATGGAGACATCATTGAGAAATTGAATTCGTATGACTCCCACAATGTGTGTGGACGTTTATTTTATTTATCTATAAATATTGTTCACATATCAGATAGATATGTTACGAGAAATATTAGGATAAATAGAACAAAAATCTAGATTTTCAATCGAGGCGAGGATACATACGTATTCTCAATATACTGAAACGGCTTCCATTATGTGTATCAAACCAATAGCGGTTCATACAAGCTAAATCTTCGAATCGATAATTTGGCCAAAGAAAGAATTTTAAATTCCTTAGTTTTTTTGTATCGCTATCAAGATCTTTCTTTTTAGTCAAAACTTCAGAAGAATTCGTTTTTTCTTTATCAGTTATTGTGTTTCTATCCATCGTCTTCCGATTCTTCCTATGGTTCAAACAAGTTAGAATTCGCAATTCTCTACGGCGTCTAGGGGAGAAAATATTTTCAGGAACAAGTAAATCATAATGATTTTTATCTTTATTTATAATTTGGCGTTTGTGCTTCAATGATACGCTTATGGTTTGATATAGAAATGATTGTTCGTAGTTTTTTTTGTAAGAACAACGAATGGGTTCTAAACAAAAAACTAGGTTGTCCTGCACTTCCTCAATATCCCTGCTGTAAAAAAAACAAGGATCATCACTGACTATACGCACAAAAGTTTCCAGATCTAGTTCTCCCCTCCTTATAGTAGACAACAAAATTTGTTTTGGTTGTTTCGTTTGCTTCAGGAGATTTAGTACGCCGACAATGTTCGCGTAGCTGTCGCCGTAGTACGTAAACTCCGCACAGCGTAAATAATAACCCACATATCTATCTATTAAGAAATTCTGTTCTGCAGCCATATCCTTCCTGTATTTAGGGCTATTTGCATTATAACGATGCTTGGGCTTATAATACCTTTCGAGATATGATTTTAGATTGCTGTGAATCGCGTATTCGTTCTTTTCTAACTGTAATTCCAGTTGATCAGTAATGTTCTTCTGACTATAAAACGGCATAAACAAGAAATTTAGTGGTAAGATCCACGGATTCTTCTTATATGCATCTATTTTTGATTTTGACAAAAAACCAAAACTCGGAGTCAATAATTTGTCATTCGTTATGGAATTCTTTTTTCTTTTTCCATTCATTGCTATCCTTCTTATTTTGGTCCTTCTCCTTCTTTTTTCATTCATTCCCATCCTTCTTTCTCTCCAACGAAAATACTTTCTATCCGGCTTATTTTCATCATCTTCCGCTATATAATTTTGGATAAAGCTATCGCCCATTAGATCAAATACTTCTTTTATATTTTTAGGTGTGTTATAACTAGGTGATGTATATCTATAAATAGAAGGTTGATTCTTATCTACATAATTTAGATATTGATAGGCAAAAAGATCATATCCATATTGTTTTTTTATTTTTTTTTTATTTTTTAATAAGTCTACTTGTTCTAATAAGTCTACTTCTTCTAATAAGTCTACTTTTCGTTTTTTGGAAACAATTAATTGAGTTTTTTCCGATGAATCATAGTCAAGTAAATCTTTATTTTGAGCCACGCGATGTTCATGGATTGTATTCCTCCACTTTTGTGGTGCTAATCTCGACCATGTGCTCTCAGGTAAAGCATATTGATAATGAATCTTTAACCAATTTGTCCATTGATTCATTATAGAATCGGGACGGTTCTTATGGCTTAATTTGGAATTGAATCTTTCTCCTTGTATTTTTAAAAAATAATCCTTTATTTCATTCGGAAGAAAAAAAGATTTTCCAGGTGATTCAAAAATAGATCTTAACCTATATTTATATCCATTACAAACTTGCATTTGTGATAATTGAAACAATACATAGGCTTGTGACAAAGAAGATACATCACAAGAATTCTGTGAATACATATCCGTCCTATTCCGACGTTTTTGTTTGTCTACAACCGACATAAATGGAATTATACTTTGATTTATTCTATCAATATATTCTTCATTTTTTTTTTTCGTGTAAATGAATTTTTTTACAAATTTCTTTGTTGATTCCAATAAATCACGAGTTAATTTAATAGAATTATTAATAATAAATTAAGAGAACGTTGTACAATGCTCGAAGTAAGGAAATGTTCTACATATTGAATAGTCAATCCTATAATATAGTTAATATTAAAGATATCCATGTTATCGATATGCGTGTATAGCCTTTCCATGAAAATTTGGAAAAAACAATAGGATTTACGGATTAATCGAACGTTTCTTCTTTTGAATATTTTCCAACTATTTTTGAGTAATTCTAATGTTGTAGGATTAGTTATAACCCTTTCTTTTCTCAATTTTTCCATTTCTTTTAAGATTTGATTTCTTTTCGCATTTAAACGATTTATCCTTCTTTCTGTGATTTTTATCCTTCTTTCTGTGGATGTGGATGTGGATGGACTAATAGTTGCATTACTCGTACTGATTGGTGAATTTTTTTCAATTTCTATTTCGTTGAATTCTTTTAACAGGATTCGAGACTCTTCTTTTGCTTCATTCTCCCATTTTTTCAAACATTTTTTCAAATCTTTTTTCAATTTTTTTGTTATTTGTTTTAAAATGGGACCCAAAAATGCAAATGGGTTTGGTACATGCACCTGAGGGTACGATTCGAGTACTGTTCCAAAAGCTGTTAAAAACCATAAGTGGGTTGCAGAGATTCTTTTTTCATCTCCAGCGGATATTTTTTCACTGTATTGTTTTTTTTCAGTAGATAGTACCTTAGGTTTCTCGTGCCAAGCTTTCAGAACAAAAGGGAATAAGACCCTTATCTGAAGACCGGCGTCGAGCCAGTTGTATGGCAATGCGTTGTTATATACTGGAGTGCCCCGATAGGTGCAGTTAATATGGGTTTCTTTTTGCCAATCCCCAAAATCTTCTGACCATTCTGGATCTTGAAATAATAATATACGAATGATATTTTTCGTTATTATCAACGACGGTAATAGAATATATTTTCGAAACCTGGACATAAATAACAATACGAAATTTCTGATTACTAGACCATATAGAATGCTCTCCCAGGCTTCTTCGACTCTTCGAAGTGTCTCAACAGCCTCGTCTTCGGCGTCCTGTTCCATTCTCATTCTTTGCTCGTTCTCTTTTTTTGCCTTTTTTAACCTCAAAAATGATACATTATCAGGATCGGGTTTCCTGAAATATAGGGTCAAATAGTCCCACATGTCCTCCAAAACATCAAACAAAAAGGAATTGCTTTTGTTGATCATATCCAAAAAAAGGGGGGAATGGACATTCCCATTTGCTTGAAAGAGTCTCGAAATAACTGTTTTACGCCTTTGAGGGCGCCAAGATCCTCGAATAAGATCTCTGTTAAAATCTGCGCCGGGTACATAACAAGCTACAGAGAATTCGTTACGGCGGTCCTCTGCCTCCTTATATTGATGCGCAAAAGAATTATTTTGAATACGAGGACCCAATGAGCTTGATTCCATATTAAAAATAACTACATATTCAGCGTTTGGGGAACGAATATGATGTTCTTGTTTATAGCCCGGTTCCAGCATGTACTCCGTCTCGTCCAGTAATTCGTAGTTCCATCGAGGAACTTCTTTACTTATTTCCTTGATTTCACTACATAGTTTTCTATTAAAAATTGTTTTATGATTGAAAGGATTAGTCCGAATTGCATCAAATAAGAAGTTTCTTTTTATTTTTTTTTCTTTGGAATAGATTTTTACTTGTTCATGTTCTGGAACTGAAGAAAGTCCGTCAAAATGAAAATTGGATACTGATTTTTCCGAAAATTTACTCATTATTTTAAAATAAAAACCCATTTCAGTGAATACTAATTTTCTATCCAATTTATCTATTTTCTGTTCCAATTCTGGAGAATTGGTATTCATACAAAGAAGGAGACCATGAATCCTATTTATCAATATGGAGTTTGAGTCAAAAGTTTTCTTTTTAGAAACGCTTTTTTGGATTTCTCCACGAGCGGGTCCATTCAAGAAAGGATCATATATTTTAGGTAAGTATTTTTTTCGACCCCTATCATCCGATAATCGAACTC
>CAWUDS030001742.1:17500-20000 GCA_963859935.3 Lathyrus sativus | reverse complement strand
CGGGTTAATAGTGTCAAAGTTGACAGATAAGTCATCCTTACTGCCACTCTACAGAACCGTACATGAGATTTTCACCGCATACGGCTCCTCGTTCAATTCTTTCGACGTAATTAGATCCTTTATCCTCGTTCGATAATCTCCACTTCTTCCCCCAAACCCAACAAAATAACGAGAACGAATGAAGTCAGCCACGTTTTCATGTTTGAATTGAACACTTTCGTTTTTTTATTCTCAAAGGAGAAAATTATTCTTTTTACTTTTACCAAACATATGTGGATCCAATTATGATCTTCTAATCAACTGTTTCAATCAATAGAAAACCTTTTTTTTGTATGAATCCATATTATTACATTCCAATTCCTTCCCAATATTTCCCAAAGAAAATACCGAATTGGATCTTAAATTGACGGGTTAGTGTGAGCTTATCCATGCGGTTATGCTCTCTTTGAATAGGAATCTATTTTGTGAAAAATCCCGGCTTTCGTGCTTTGGTGGGTCTTTGAGATCCTTTCGATGACCTATGTTGAAAAGATATCTATTATGATTAGAATATAGAATATATTCTAGAATAATATTTAATATATTCTAAATAGATGTTTACTCTTCCATAATAGTATTAATTAGTATAAAATTACTATTAAACAATACTCTTTGAATAGAGCTAATTCATAGTATTCCAGTCCAACATTTTTATTTGAAAACTTTTTGAGTTATCTGTAAAAATAGATTCAGCTAATGAAAAGGCTTTCAATGCTGCCGTATATCCTTTTTTTTTCCAAAAATTCTTACGAATTTTTTTTTTTGATATAGAAGTGCGTTTTTTGGGAACTGGCATACAAGTAGTATAGTTTTTTCGTTGCTATAGTTTGATGTGAAAGACATTTGTTCTGTAAATGAACACGAATTATTCTGCAATTAGCCGTATGTCTTATCTATCGGAATTCCCTCTTTCTTTTTTTTCGATCAAAAGGTAAAGTAAAAACATTGAATATTATAAACCTTTTCCAAATTTTTCATAGATAATATTGATGATTCATGAATATATTACTTTAAATACTCTTTTTTTTCACTAGGAATTTTCTTATTGGCCGGTTTTCACTTTGTACTTTCCAATATTGGGACCAACCATTGTATTGTGCAAAGATTCAGAACAATTAAGAATATCCAATTCTATTTCTATATCCACTTTTTTATTAACCGAACCCCTTTACAAACAAAAGAGATAAAACAAACGAATAAGAAACAAAATTCATAAAGAATCTAAATATTTTTTATTCTTTTTTTTGTATGGAATATACACATCAATCTTCATGGATCATACCTTTCATCCCTCTTCCAATTCCTATTTTAATAGGGGTAGGACTTCTACTTTTTCCCACGGGAACAAAAAATATTCGCCGTATGTGGGCTTTTCCTAGTATTTTATTGTTAACCATAGTTATGATTTTTTCGATCGATTTATCGATTCATCAAATCGAGAATCGTTCTATCTATCAATATGTATGGTCTTGGACTATAAATAATGATCTTTCTTTAGAGTTTGGCTACTTGATCGATTCACTTAGTTCTATTATGTCAATATTAATAACTACTGTTGGTATTCTGGTTCTAATTTATAGTGATAGTTACATGTCTCATGATCAAGGCTATTTGAGATTTTTTACTTATATGAGTTTTTTTAATACTTCAATGTTAGGATTAGTTACTAGTTCCAATTTGATACAAGTTTATATTTTTTGGGAATTGGTTGGAATGTGTTCTTATCTATTAATAGGTTTTTGGTTCACACGTCCTATTGCGGCAAATGCTTGTCAAAAAGCGTTTGTAACGAATCGTGTAGGGGACTTTGGTTTCTTATTAGGAATTTTAGGTTTTTATTGGATAACCGGTAGTTTGGAATTTAGGGATTTATTTCTAATATTCAATAACTTAATTTATAAGAATGAGGTAAATATTATTTTTGTTACTTTGTGTGCCCTCTTGTTATTTTGCGGATCCGTTGCAAAATCTGCCCAATTCCCTCTTCATGTATGGTTACCAGATGCTATGGAAGGTCCTACTCCTATTTCTGCTCTTATACATGCTGCGACTATGGTAGCAGCGGGAATTTTTCTTGTAGCTCGACTTCTTCCTCTTTTCATAGTTATACCCTCCATAATGACTGGAATAGCTTTGATAGGTATAATAACAGTAGTATTAGGAGCTACTTTCGCTATTGCTCAAAAAGATATTAAGAAAAATTTAGCCTATTCTACAATGTCTCAATTGGGTTATATGATGTTAGCTTTAGGTATGGGCTCTTATCGAGCCGCTTTATTTCATTTGATTACTCATGCTTATTCAAAAGCATTGTTGTTTTTAGGATCTGGATCCATTATTCATTCAATGGAAGCTATTGTTGGATATTCTCCAGATAAAAGTCAAAATATGGTTCTTATGGGCGGTTTAACAAAACATGCGCCAATTACAAAAATGGCTTTTTTAATAGGTACACTTTCTC
>CAWUDS030001742.1:0-12500 GCA_963859935.3 Lathyrus sativus | reverse complement strand
TTAGGACTCATAACAAAAATCGTTAATCCATCATTCGTAGGAAAAACTTTTTCCACAGCAAGCACTAATTCTTTTTTAACGTATAATTAGATGTGGTAATCATTCAAATCAAAAATGAAAGCTCGTTGCTTTTTGTTTCCCTATAATTGGAGCAGCTAAGCTCTATCCCTTTATTAATTAAACCCAACGGAATTCATTTGTTCGGAGCCAACAATTCAAAGAAAAATATTGGTCGGATCAAATATGAATGAAAAATTTTTAGAATTCACCGTTGATACGACATGCTGCTTTTTCCATTCATTCCTTTCTGGATCAGTCGTGGTCTTACAAACCCTACCGATGGTAGGGATGAACCAATTAGTTCATAGAAATGTGTAAAAAATGGAGTCGCACTTAAAAGCCGAGTACTCTACCATTGAGTTAGCAACCCTAATCCAATTACAAACAAGAATGTCTATATCCAATCGCAATAAAAAAAGATGCAATTCTATAAATAATAGAATCAAATGTTACATATTATGTTACATATTACATTAAATTACAATGAATGACATTAAATTACAATGAAAGAAAAAAAAAATACAACGAATCCACCATTTGATGAAGTAAAAAACCTATCTGACATGAGTCAATCGATCCATTTATTCACGATCGGATTATATTGGTTTGATACACTGTTGTCAATATTAATAGAAAATACTTCTATTTTAATTCATTATATTCCAAATCAAAAAAGAATAATGAACTAGAAAAAAATCTATCAATCCGAAAGATCCATAGGATTCATTTATAGATACAACAAGTATTCTGTACAGTATTCGGCTCAATCCTTTTAGTAAAAGATTGGGCCGAGTTTAATGGAAATTAATAGAACGAATTATTATTACTGGATTACAAAGTATCCATTGCTGGGAATTCAAATTTGATTTCCTTCCAGACTTCACAAGCAGCAGCTAATTCAGGACTCCATTTGCAAGCTTGACGGATAATTGCATTACCCTCGCGAGCAAGATCACGTCCCTCATTCCGAGCTTGTACACATGCTTCCAGAGCTACTCGATTCGCTACGGCACCAGGTGCATTTCCCCAAGGGTGTCCTAAAGTTCCTCCACCGAATTGGAGTACAGAATCATCTCCAAATATCTCGGTCAGAGCAGGCATATGCCAAACGTGAATACCCCCTGAAGCAACAGGGATAACACCTGGTAAAGAAACCCAATCCTGAGTGAAATAAATACCGCGACTTCGATCTTTTTCAATATAATCATCACGTAGTAAATCAACAAAACCTAAAGTAATCTCCCTTTCTCCTTCAAGTTTACCTACTACAGTACCAGCGTGAATATGATCTCCACCAGACAAACGTAAGGCTTTAGCTAATACACGAAAGTGCATACCATGATTTTTTTGTCTATCGATAACTGCATGCATTGCACGGTGGATATGAAGAAGTAGACCATTATCGCGGCAATAGTGAGACAGGGTAGTATTTGCAGTGAATCCACCTGTTAAGTAGTCATGCATTACGATAGGAACGCCCAATTCTCTAGCAAATACAGCTCTTTTTAGCATTTCTTCACATGTACCCGCAGTAGCATTCAAATAATGTCCTTTGATTTCCCCTGTTTCGGCCTGTGATTTATAAATTGCTTCGGCACAAAATAAGAAACGGTCTCTCCAACGCATAAATGGTTGGGAGTTCACATTTTCATCATCTTTGGTAAAATCAAGTCCCCCGCGGAGACATTCATAAACTGCTCTACCATAATTCTTAGCTGATAAACCCAATTTGGGTTTTATAGTACATCCCAATAGGGGACGTCCATACTTGTTCAATTTATCTCTCTCAACTTGGATTCCGTGAGGAGGACCTTGGAAAGTTTTAACATAAGCATTAGGGATTCGCAAATCTTCCAGACGTAGAGCGCGCAAGGCCTTGAACCCAAATACATTACCTACAATGGAGGTAAACATGTTAGTAACAGAACCTTCTTCAAAAAGGTCTAAGGGATAAGCTACATAAGCAATAAATTGATTATCTTCTCCAGGAACAGGCTCGATCTCGTAGCAGCGTCCTTTATAACGATCAAGGCTGGTAAGTCCATCGGTCCACACAGTTGTCCATGTACCAGTGGAAGATTCTGCAGCTACCGCTGCACCTGCTTCTTCAGGCGGAACTCCAGGTTGAGGAGTTACTCGGAATGCTGCCAAGATATCAGTATCTTTGGTTTGATAGTCAGGAGTATAATAAGTCAATTTATAATCTTTAACACCAGCTTTGAACCCAACCTTTGCTTTAGTTTCTGTTTGTGGTGACATAAATCCCCCCCCCCTACAACGCATGAATTAAGAATTGAATTATAGCAACAACAAGGTCTACTCGACATAACTTAAGAGTTAATCAAACCTTTTTACAAATGATCCATCAACTAATATTATCAATTAATCCGAATGGGTCATTGTTAAATTTGACCATGATATTTGATTTGGCAAATACATCATTATTCTATACTCTTTCATATGTATGGCGCAACCCAACCGTTTTTTTTCGAATCTCTTATTTTTTTTTTGAATTTTGGAATATAATTTTCGAATCTAAATAATAAATAAAAAGTATACTCTTGACCTTGACAGTGATATATGTTGTATATGTAAATCCTAGATGTCAAAATCGGCAGAATTTGCCCAATAAAAAGAAAAATCGGTAAAAAGAAATAATATGCTCAGTATAAATCCTATGCTGAGGAAATAAAAAATAAGGACCAATGAGATAGAAAAACAGAATCATAAACAAAGTTCAGGTTGGAATTCCATAGATAATATAGATAGTATTGTCTACAATCTGGATGACTGGGTTGACCTTAAAAATTAAATCATTGAAATTTGAAAACAATTGAATTGATTGGATGGTGAAAATCGATTATTAAATTACATTTATTATTCCATATTTTTTTATTATTAAATATTTTATTAAATATGAATTAATACATTTCATTTGTTATTAAATATTCAAATAATGAACCAATCCACTTGCGTTGTTCTCGAACATTTTTTTCTTAATTTGAATTTTTTTTTTTTTTTTTCAAAAAAAAAAAAGGATATTTTTCAATATGACAATAAATCCTCCCCCTTCTGATACTGAGGTTTCTGCACTTGAAAACAAAAATCTGGGGCGTATTACGCAAATAATCGGTCCGGTACTCGATATAGTTTTTCCACCAGGGAAGATGCCTTATATTTACAACGCTCTGATAGTTCAAGGTCGAGATACGGTTGGCCAACAAATTCGCGTAACTTGTGAAGTACAGCGATTATTAGGAAATAATCGAGCTAGAGCTGTAGCTATGAGTGCTACAGATGGTCTAAAGAGAGGAATGGAAGTGATTGACACAGGAGCTGCTCTAAGTGTTCCAGTCGGCGGAGCAACCCTAGGTCGAATTTTCAACGTGCTTGGAGAACCCATAGATAATTTGGGTCCTGTAGATACTCGCACAACATCTCCTATTCATAGATCTGCGCCTGCCTTTATACAGTTAGATACACAATTATCCATTTTTGAAACAGGAATTAAAGTAGTCGATCTTTTAGCTCCTTATCGCCGTGGCGGAAAAATAGGACTTTTCGGTGGAGCTGGGGTAGGTAAAACAGTACTCATTATGGAATTGATCAATAACATTGCCAAAGCTCATGGAGGTGTATCTGTATTTGGCGGAGTAGGTGAGCGTACTCGTGAGGGAAATGATCTTTATATGGAAATGAAAGAATCCGGAGTAATTAATGAAAAAAATATTGCGGAATCAAAAGTCGCTTTAGTCTATGGTCAAATGAATGAACCCCCCGGAGCTCGTATGAGAGTTGGTTTAACTGCCCTAACTATGGCAGAATATTTCCGAGATGTCAATGAGCAGGACGTCCTTCTATTTATCGACAATATCTTCCGTTTTGTCCAAGCCGGATCCGAAGTATCGGCCTTATTGGGCCGAATGCCTTCCGCTGTGGGTTATCAACCGACCCTGGGTACTGAAATGGGTACTTTACAAGAAAGAATTACTTCTACCAAAGAAGGGTCAATAACTTCTATTCAAGCAGTTTATGTACCTGCAGACGATTTGACCGATCCTGCTCCTGCCACGACATTTGCACATTTGGATGCAACTACTGTACTATCAAGAGGATTAGCTGCCAAAGGTATCTATCCAGCAGTAGATCCTTTAGATTCAACGTCCACCATGCTCCAACCTCGGATCGTCGGTGAAGAACATTATGAAACTGCGCAAAGAGTTAAACAAACGTTACAGCGTTACAAAGAACTTCAGGACATGATATCTATTCTTGGGTTGGACGAAGTATCCGAAGAGGATCGCTTAACCGTAGCAAGAGCACGAAAAATGGAACGTTTCTTATCACAACCTTTTTTCGTAGCAGAAGTATTTACTGGTTCCCCAGGGAAATATGTTGGTCTCGCAGAAACAATTAGAGGATTTCAATTGATTCTTTCTGGAGAATTAGATAGTCTTCCTGAACAAGCCTTTTATTTGGTGGGTAATATCGATGAAGCTACTGCGAAGGCTACGAACTTAACTTAGAAATGGAGAACAAATTCAAGAAATGACTTTCCATCTTTGTGTACTGACCCCCAATCGAATTGTTTGGGATTCAGAAGTGAAAGAAATTATTTTATCTACTAATAGTGGACAAATTGGGGTATTAAAAAATCATGTGCCTATTGCCACAGCTTTAGATATAGGTATTTTGAGAATACGCCTTAAGGACCGATGGTTAACGATGGCTCTGATGGGTGGTTTTGCTAGAATCGGCAATAATGAGATCACTATTTTAGTACCTGATGCAGAAAGGGCTAGTGACATTAATCCACAAGAAGCACAACAAACTCTTAAAATAGCAGAAGCTAACTTAAATAAGGCTGAAGGCAAGAGACAAACAATTGAAGCAAATCTAGCTCTCCGGCGAGCTAAGACACGAGTCGAGGCTATCGTAGAGCCTATCAAGAGGATCTCGTAACAAGTTGGTGCAGCCAAAAAATAGAAAAAAGATAGAAAATTACAATAAAAAAAAATGGTGAGTAGAAAAACTTATTAGATACCGGAATCAATGGTATCTACTAAGTTCTACCAATACCTTACCTACTATTGGATTTGAACCAATGACTCCTGCCGTATGAAAGCAATACTCTAACCACTGAGTTAAGTAGGTCATTTATCATCCTAAATAAAAAAAGTAGCTCTCGATCAGATCAATGGATTATAAATGTTATATTATTTATAAATAATACAAACGCAATATAAATCAAAGAGATTGGATCATGTAATTTAATATTTATCTTGACAAGAATTTATTTATCGAATATGATCAAATCTGTATCAAAAGCACAAGGGCTATAGCTCAGTTAGGTAGAGCACCTCGTTTACACATGCGCCAATGTTTTTTCATAGGAGTCCATCATGTAATTAAAAGAGTTGATCTTAATTGATAAATCAATGTCTTACTCCAGAAAGAAAATTAAGAGAACAATAGCCTGACAAAGGATTTAGACGTCAAATGGAATCCATAATGAGATATTGATAAGGTGAATACTAAAATCTATTCAATGCTAGGCAATGAGGCTAGGGACCTCCAAAAAAATATCTTTTCTTCCTATCTTATGAACTTTAAGGTGTATGAAGTTTCATTTCCTATTTGATATTTTTATTGAAGTAGGTTGATAGAGAGTCCATTTAACTTAAGTTGATCCAGGCCAGAAGCAGACCTACGTCAGAATAACCTTCTTCTTTGAAAAACTTTGGTAGTGCTCTTAGATTTTGATCTAAATAAGAAATCAGAGCACAGGGAGTCATTTCCTTTTTCTTTGTGTAAAGAAAAAAGATGGTAGACTAATTGATATTTCTATCAGTTAATGAAAAAGCCCAATGCAAAAAAAAAAAAATGCACGTTGGGTCTTTAAAACAATTCAAATCATTTTGATAATAATAATAGTTATGATCCGTTTTACCGAGAAGGTCTACGGTTCGAGTCCGTATAGCCCTAATAGTACTACCGATACTACTATATTTAGTATAGTAGTAGTATATGGAATACTAAATACTCCATACTAGTAATACTAGTAGTATAAATATAGTTGAAATACTTTTTGTAATCGAAAGAATGAATCAATTCATTTCTATTTGAATAGATTAATGATATACTAATATTAGTATTAGTATACTCAGATACTAATCTAGAAATAATGTCAACTTTTAAAATGTAAACTTAATAAAATACAAAGCATTTCTATTTAGATTAATGAATCTAATATTTTGAAATTTAAATTCAAATCGACTAAGAATTAATATGAATCCAGTATATTTTCCACATTCATAGGAGTACATTTATGTTTTTGCTTTATGAATATGATATTTTTTGGACATTTCTAATAATATCGATCTTTATTCCTATTTTGGCATTTCTAATTTCTGGAATTTTAGCTCCAATTAGGAAAGGGCCAGAAAAACTTTCTAGTTATGAATCTGGAATAGAACCGATGGGCGATGCTTGGTTACAATTTGAAATCCGTTATTATATGTTTGCTCTCGTTTTGTTGTTTTTGATGTTGAAACAGTCTTTCTTTACCCATGGGCAATGAGTTTTGATGTATTAGGGGTATCCGTATTTATAGAAGCTTTCATCTTCGTGCTTATCCTAATTGTTGGTTTAGTTTATGCATGGCGAAAGGGAGCATTAGAATGGTCTTAATTCTTGAATATTTAGACAATTAAACAAAACATTGAGACAGTTATGAATTCCATTGAGTTTCCCTTACTTGATCAAAAAACCAAAAATTCAGTTATTTCTACTACATTAAATGATCTTTCAAATTGGTCAAGACTATCCAGTTTATGGCCGCTTCTCTATGGTACTAGTTGTTGCTTCATTGAATTTGCTTCATTAATAGGATCGCGATTTGACTTCGATCGTTATGGACTGGTACCACGCTCTAGTCCTAGGCAGGCAGACCTCATTTTAACAGCGGGCACCGTAACTATGAAAATGGCTCCTTCTTTAGTTCGATTATATGAGCAAATGCCCGAACCAAAATATGTTATTGCTATGGGAGCTTGTACAATTACAGGAGGTATGTTCAGTACCGATTCTTATAGTACTGTTCGGGGCGTGGATAAGCTAATTCCTGTGGATGTCTATTTGCCGGGCTGTCCACCTAAACCGGAAGCGGTTATAGATGCTATAACAAAACTTCGTAAGAAAATATCTCGAGAAATCTATGAAGATCCAATTAGTTATCAACGTAGGTGTTTTACTACCAACCACAAATTTGATGTTGGACACAGTACTCATACCGGCAATTCTAATAAAGGATTATTCTATCAACCATCATCTATTTCCGAGATAACCTCGGACACATTTTGGAAATATAAAAAAATTAAGTATCCTCCGACGAACGAAAAAGTGAATTAAACAGGATCCTTTTGTACAAAATACAATAAGAAATAGCAAGCAAGTCAATCTGACAAAATTTCATTGTAATGGAAATAAATGGTAAATACTTATACCAATCTTATAAAAAACTCGGGAGAAATCAAAAAATGCAAGGTAATTTGTCTGCTTGGCTAGTCAAACACGGAATAGTTCATAGATCTTTGGGTTTTGATTACCAAGGAATAGAGACTTTACAAATAAAGCCCGAGGATTGGCATTCGATTGCTGTTATTTTATATGTATATGGTTACAATTATCTACGTTCCCAATGTGCCTATGATGTAGCACCAGGAGGACTATTAGCGAGTGTCTATCATCTTACGAGAATAGAGTATAGTCTAGATCAACCCGAAGAGGTATGCATAAAAGTATTTACCCCAAGGCAAAATCCGAGAATTCCTTCTATTTTCTGGGTTTGGAAAAGTGCAGATTTTCAAGAAAGGGAATCTTATGATATGTTAGGAATCTATTATGATAATCATCCGCGTCTGAAACGTATTTTAATGCCCGAAAGTTGGATAGGATGGCCTTTGCGTAAAGATTATATCGCCCCTAATTTTTATGAAATACAAGATGCTCACTAAATGCGAAAAATAAGAAAGTAATCTTAACTTCGACAACCCCAGATATTAAAGAAAGAAATATCTGTATGTCCATTGACTTATCGATTAGTCAGAATAATAGAGGTTTCATTCCTCTCTTATTATAAGAGGGATTCATTGAGATTCAAAAATGGGATGGAGCAATACTGATTTCGGACGAGCCAATAGGATGAACTGAAAAAGTTCTGCTTGGTGTTTCAAGCAACTAATTGAAGCATTTGAATATTGTTTCAATTGAAATATTAACAATTGTTATTGCAGCGCAGAAAAAATCAAAACAAACTTGAATCATTCATTTTCATACTTCCTTTTGATCCCTAGAATATACATCCATTCATTCTTCATCTAGAAAGAGCATATCGCCGTACGCCTACATAAATTATGTAGGATGATTAAGACCACTAATAAATATGTATCTATTCCCTTTTTTCAAAAGAAATATGGGAATAGATACTCATACATAATGAGTTGCCGGGAACCAGATTTGAACTGGTGACACGAGGATTTTCAGTCCTCTGCTCTACCGTCTGAGCTATCCCGACCATTCTTGACGCACCATCCGAAATCTAAGAAATTACTTGAGTCTATGTCAAGTAAATCCAAAAAGGGCCAGAATATAGGAGGGAAATTTTTTGGGGATAGAGGGACTTGAACCCTCACGATTTCTAAAGTCGACGGATTTTCCTCTTACTCAAAATTTCATTGATGTCGGTATTGACATGTAGAATGGGACTCTATCTTTATTCTCGTCTGATTAATAAGTTATTCAACTGATCCATCAGATTATGTTGGAGTGACTGATTTGAGCAATGAATATTCTATTCATTGATTTTTTCTTCCAGTTGTAATTGATTTGATTCTAATGTTTCAATTGTGATAGAATCCAAATATTTACAAATAGAAGTTAGAAATCTTCATTAATCAATTGAATGTTGTCAACTCCATTTGTTAGAACAACTTCCATTGAGTCTCTGCACCTATCCTTTTTTTATTTTCACTTTCTGAACTTTTATTTGTTTTCGGAAAGAAGGATTTGGCTCAGGATTGCCCATTTTGAATTCCAGGGTTTCGCTGAATTTGAAAGTTTTCACTTGGTAAGTTTCCATACCAAGGCTCAATCCAATTAAGTCCGTAGCGTCTACCAATTTCGCCATATCCCCCGTTTTTTCTTTGAGATTGATATCATATCGCATTAGGATGTTTTTTCATTTGTATTCTGAGAATTATATGCTGGAACTGTTGAATTTATTTGTTGAAATCTACTCCCATATTGGGTTGGGAAAATTAAAATTTCCTTCTATTTGTTTTTTGTTGATAGATTTTCTTTCATCTATATCAGATACCCGTATTTACTCGAATCAGAAATGATTCTATTATCTCTGTATTCGCAATTCAATATACAGAGATATATACTACATATATCTCTATTTTAGATGTACCCCTTCTATTCTTTTTTGATAGAATTTCGAATACTCTAACGTTCGATTCTTTTTTTCCTTCGAGCAGACCGATACAGACCTTATAACGAAAATAATAAAAATCTATTTATTAATTTAGATTTCGATATTCAGTTAGAAATTCAATAGAAGGATCTAATTTTTCATTACTTATCCAATCCAATTTCTTTGGATAATCCATCCAATTTTTTAGAATTCAAATGGATATGTATAAATCCATATTTTTATATTATATGTATAAAATACATTATACATATTTCATCTTAATGCATAATCATTATTGAATATAAATAACTGTAATCTAATTAGTCATTATTGAATTCAATAAAATAATATTAAGAAAGAATATTATATATATCTTAAAATATTTATTTATAGTAATATTTTTTTATATTAAAGATAATATTCTATATACTCTTTACTATTTTCTATAGATATATTCTATCTATTAATCTAGATAGAATGAAATAGAAAGTATTCTAGAATATTAAAGAATATATAAAGAAGATATACATAGAAATAATCTTCCTATCGAATTCCATTCTACTTTTCATAATTCAAATTATATAAATAAAAATAATAAGGATCGGGATAAATACATATAATAAATATGAATTATTAATAATCGAAATAGATAAATAATAGAAATTGGAAGAATCCAAATATTCCAAAATGGAATTCAAAACTAAAAAAAAAAGAGAATCTTACTATATGATATGGATGAAAATTATTTTTTATCCAATTCTTTTTTTATGGATCCAAAAATATTGGATAAATTATTAATTATTAGATAAATGGATAAAAAGAGTATTCTAGGTAATTGGTAATGAAAATAATTTGGATTCGTATTTTTAAATGATTCCGATTTGTATCATATTCTATATACTAGAATATCAAATAAATATGGGATATTCTATCTTTTTTTGTATTTATTTGATTATGTTATGATATAGTAATTGTGTTATGAAGAGCTAATATGAAATAGTTAATAACTAGGATCCCAGTAGTTTAGGAAAGAATTCTGATAAATGCACAATTTGTGTTCTGAGAGCCCGCTTAGCTCAGAGGTTAGAGCATCGCATTTGTAATGCGAGGGTCATCGGTTCGATTCCGATAGCCGGCTTTTTTTATTTCTTTTTTATTTCTATATCGATAGAATAGAATTCCATTCGGATACTGATAGAATCCTTCTAATTCTTCTTTGTACTACAGTAGTACAATACTTTAATAGTACAATACTTGAAGTAGATTTCACTTCATTTATAATATCATATTTGTCATTTAGTTTAGTTTTGATTTTTCTTTATGAGATTTTCCATTTTAAAAAGGAGTGTTTATGTCACGTTACAGAGGGCCTCGTTTCAAAAAAATACGCCGTCTGGGGGCTTTACCAGGACTAACCAGAAAAGAGCTTCCAGTTAGAAGAGTTGGAAGCGAAGAATCGCTCTCCAGTAAAAAATCTCAATATCGTATTCGTTTAGAAGAAAAACAAAAATTGCGTTTTCATTATGGTCTTACAGAACGACAATTGCTTAAATACGTTCGTATCGCTGGAAAAGCGAAAGGGTCAACCGGCCAGGTTTTACTCCAATTACTAGAAATGCGCTTAGATAACATACTTTTTCGATTGGGTATGGCTGCGACTATTCCTGAAGCCCGTCAATTAGTTAACCACAGACATGTTTTAGTTAATGGTCGTATAGTAGATATACCAAGTTATCGTTGTAAACCTAAAGATATTATTACAGCCAAGGATGAACAAAAATCGAGAACTATAATTCAAAATTCTCTTAAATCAGCCCCCCGCAAAAGAGTGCCAACCCATTTGACTCTTCATCCAGACCAATATAAAGGATTAGTCAATCAAATAATAGATAGTAAATGGGTTGGTTTGAAAATTAATGAATTGCTGGTTGTAGAATATTATTCTCGTCAGACTTAAACCTCGTTAAAATAACAAGAATTTTGATCCGAGTATTTTCCCCCCCATTCGTGTATAGAAGTGGGTGTAGCAAAATTGTTATTCCTTGCCCACTTTATGCACAATTTTCTATATTACAGAAACAAATTAGGAATAGAGAATGCATATAAAAGTTGCAATAATTTTATCTATATATTATTTAAAACATTGACGTCAGTAACATTGATGAACTTGGTAAGGGTGCGGAAAGAGAGGGATTCGAACCCTCGGTAAACAAAAAGCCTACATAGCAGTTCCAATGCTACGCCTTGAACCACTCGGCCATCTCTCCTACATAATGATTATGTCCCTAAATCGAGTGAATAGTGAGGCATTTATATCCCATTTGCGTAAGCGCACACAATACAATCAATTGAAACTAAAAAAAAAAAAATTCTACTTCAACTTCAAAGCCTACCGTAGAATAAAGTAATTTGATTAATAAGTCCATTTTTACGTTATTTCGTACTGTATTGTACAATTCCTTTGTTTGGGGAATTATTTTATCACGCGATAAAAAATGAAATTATAGAATGGATTGCTACCTATGACTAGATCTCGGATAAATGGAAATTTTATTGATAAGACCTTTACCATTGTAGCCAATATCTTATTACGAATAATTCCCACAACTTCTGGAGAAAAAGAGGCATTCACTTATTACAGAGATGGTGCGATTTGATTATTTTTTTTTTTTACCGATCTCAGTCTTAGGAGAAAGATACATTCTTCAGAGACAAATCAAAAAAAACCGACGCTTGCTGAAGGTGAAGTTTGGAAATAAAACGATTAATCCCTTCTGTCGTGTATTCCCGATTAATGCAGCCTCAATATGCTTCAATTTTAGGTTTATAGTATTAAGCGAAAGGTTATACCTATATATACCTATTTATGGGGTTAGGTGAATCCTACTCCACTAGTACAAATAGGCGGCATGGGGGAAGAAGCACTACGCTAGGGAATCAACAACAGGAGAAAAATTTGTAAAAA